>VZRX01007081.1:0-37749 GCA_013398075.1 Notiomystis cincta
TAATAATTGAGGACTGCCAAGTATTGGTGGCTTATTTGTATATTTATGTATCTGAGAGGCAAATATGAAACAAAGTATCAAAAGAAGCAAGAATACAAGTCGAGGTATGTGTCATGTGCATTATTCAAGCAAAAGGAGGCTCCCAAACAAAAACATCTACAATTAGTTATAACACTTTTGAAATCATTACGTGCCAGGAAGAAAAATATATACCAATTTTTAACAATCAAATTTAAACAACATGTGTAAATTCCAAAACAATCTTAAGTGCCTTCCAATATTTTGTTATCTCTTGGGAGGTTAATGATGCCAGTAACTCTCGCTGAGAGATCTGGTATTTTTTAATAGCTTCTGTCACAAAAGTCAACCCACATGCTACAGTCTGCTGCAGAGGAATATAATTTCCAAAACAAAAATAGTTCTCCAGAACTTCTTAGTCTTTTCATTCATTGGAAATTGAGTCATAGTACTTATGTTTGAAACATCTCCTGCCTGTCACTGTCAAGGTGACCTATATGATTTTTAGTATTTTTTACCATTTTTATGGTACTGGCAGTGTAAGGATGTCATTTTATCTCTGTATTCAGCTATAATGACACTAGATCTGGGCTTTGTTCTGTTATCATCTTGTAGAGGCCAAAATTAGTCATTTTTCTAAGATTTTTGCATTGCTAGCCAGGGCTTCAGAGAGACTGGAACAAATATATTGTAGAAGCAATGTCATTTGGAAGGGTGAGATACAGAGAGACAATTGTCTGCTCACATATTGCAAGATAAAGATGATTTTGTCTCTCAACGCTTTGTAAGAATGTCCTCAAAGTCCATTCCTACAGTGTTCTGGAGGCAGTGCTTTTTGTAACAATAGAAATAAATAAGCTTCTTTCTTTGTTTTCCCTTACCTGATGTCATCATTTAGAGCAACACATAGTCAGTGGAAAAGCTGCTCTGATGGCATTTTGCAGTCACTTAGTCCTGCTGTGAATAGTGACACCCTCTGCAGCTGTGATGGGCATGGATGGAAGGAAGATCCAGTTTTGCAGCCTTATCTTCCATCAGGAGGTCATCAAAGAGTGCTGCCCAGACAGAACTACTGTGGGACCAGTGGATCTAGAGTCCCCCAGCTCTCTCTTGAAACCTATGCTGCCAGAGGACCAGAGAACTAGATGGAAAACCACCTACTGCATTCTGCCAGTCTTGTGTGTGACCAAGTTTTTTCTTTTGAGATACAGGTTTATTCCACAAATAAACCACAGAAGCTCATTATTCTCGGGTCCTTGACGTGTGTTGCTTTCATTCTTGTCCACTCTGCTTTTCTACGTGGTATTAACAGGGTCATCCTGAGACCCATCGGAGGCTGAAAAGAGTGTGAGATCTGTATTATGTTAAATTTACATGGCATGAGCAGCTGGGGCTGAAAGGGAATTTTCATTACCCCTCAGCAGTGTATAGTCTGAGGCATCTAACTGAGGAGCTATGATACCATTCTGAAGGAATAGTTCATACATGCTTCAAGGTCAGCTTGTAAATATGGATATTTTATCTCAGTTGAAAGATCCCATTTTAGTCAATGTTCATGAGCAAGACATTACTAGAAGAAGAATACTTACAGGAGTAATTTTTTTTTCTGTTCAGAACTATTTGTCCACGACTGATGCAAAGAGTTTTTTGTTTCAAGAAGCCAACTCCAAAATTATATTTCCTTGAGGTGACTCATCCGGTGGTGCAGTAGTGCCCCTGCAAGGCAGTCAGAGGAGGCTGGCAGAAGTCCATGGTATTTCAGACTTCAGTGAATCGTGGAACAGGGTTGGCTTGTGTGAGCCATCTTGGTTGATTCAAGGCTGGTTTAAGTACAACAAAGCACGTAAGCACATTGCTTAATTTTAAACCAGAGTGGCATCTTATGGCTTCACATCTGCTTACCCACCGTGTTGGGAAAAAGATGTTACTGTGTATTGCAGGTGTATCAAGCAGGGAGAAAATCTTTATCACTCTCTAAGGTCTGAGGCTCAGATCTTTCTTTAGTTCCTGTATTTAATTCATGTGCTTCAGAGGTCAGAAAAAAAAGAGATTTTTTCATTTCCTTAATGAGTGCCAGGCTTGTCAGAGTTCTTAGCTCAAGTTAGCACTTTACAACACGAATCCCATTTTCAGCATCAAGCAGGATAAAACCCTGACACATTTGCAAACCCAAGTGAAGTCTGAGATAGCAAAAACATTTCCGGAACTGCGGGAAGTAATCGAAGGTGGCATTAAATCTACTTGATTCTCTTTCATTAGCAACCACCTGGCTGTCCAGATAGGTAATTCAGAACAAATGTGTTCCTTTGAGTGATTAGAAACAACTGGAATGAAAATCTATTTTCACATCAATTGCTAAACACTGACCAGAAGAGCAAATATGATACTGAATCATGTTCTAATCAATGGGGGGAGGAGGTAGAGGAAGAATCTATCTATCTATCTATCTATCTATCTATCTATCTATCTATCTATCTATCTATCTATCTATCTATCTATCTATCTATCTATCTATCTCTTTCAAGATAAAGCACTGGGTCATGTATGACCCACTGTTGGAAGACAGAAGGAAAAAGAGCTACATGTCACAATTATTCCCGCATTTCCCACCAAGTAAAACAGTTCCCATAAAATTGTCCTGTTTGAGCTTTCTGCCTCAAGATAACTTTTGTACCTGCTGTTCAAAGATTAAATTACATCTGTGGAAAAGAAATGGCCATTTGGGGTCACATATGTTATCAAACAACAGTTTTTTGTATTTTTGCAGCTAGGGCTACTGAATTAGGAAATTTTGCTCTTCATTTTGAGCTTTACTGTGGATCTTCATCATAAAAATTTTTTTGAGACAGTGAGAACACTAAGGCTCTAAGTTTTATAGCAGGAAATTAAAGAAAGGAGGACATAATTTCTTCCTGGATTTCTCTGCGTTAATATATCAGTATTATTAATAGTTCAGTTGCATATGTAATTCTATACTCATCCATAAAGTACTCAGGTACCCCAAAAAGTTATAGATTTTCATTATTAAATACTTTAGTCTTTCACTGTCATCTCGGGTAAATGCTTTCCTCCATGCCATCCTCACACCTTTGAATGACGTTGTTGAAGTAGTTTTTATGTCAAGCATCAATTCAGCATCCTTGATGTGTGCAGAATATGGCAGAAGAGCAATAAGAAAGTAAGAGCAGTCTCTGCTTCTGAAAAAATAAGCTTTATGTGTGGAGATGTTCCCAACATACGATATTTTAGAAGATTTGTAGAAAGCTTATAATGTGGCTACTCCTAATGTAAATTAATATTCCTCCAGAATAGTAATTTGATGATAGCTATAGTTCTTTATTTTTGTACAGATCTTTTTACAGTTATTCTAGAATAACTTTTTTTCTTTATGTACACAAGCTCAGAAACTATCAACATTGGTAAACTAGAGTTGTCCACGTTCGCTGTTTTTAATACAAAAAGCTGAATAATCAGAGTGCTTGACAAAGAAGCAGAGGACCAATGGCTGAAAATAACACCACTGTTTTTAACAAACTGATAGGAATTGCTCACTCCCTCCGTGTTGACCCCTAAATGTGTCTTTCTCTTTTGACAAGATCATTTACTCAAGCTGCCTCTTTTGGCACATACAGCTGATGGCCTATAGATTCAGGTAAGCTCCAGTTTTTCATCCTCTCTCCCATCAGGGATTAAAATTTCATTCTAAACAGAATCAGATGATGATACGAAATGGAAGCTAGTAATTCAATTTTTTATGCTCTTAGACCTTGTAGTGTTGGCATACATTCACAGTTACTTCCAACTGAAATCTATCTATCTCGTGCCTATTTGTTTTGTTTACCAACAGTTCCCATGACAAACTAATGTGAGAGGTTTAAAATGTATTTACCATTGTCCATGTCTCATCTTAAGAGTCATCATAATTTATGCTCAATATAAATGCCTAAAGAACAAGACTGTATTTCTAGGAATTGGAGCAAAATAGGGCTTCAGCAAAAAAATATTCTCTGGCTGGGTTATCAAGTGGTATAAGATTTTCCAGGGTATTAGCAGTGACTAAGGAATGCAAATGAAGTGCAAAAGAAATGCATGTTGTCCTAAGTGCTGAATGATATCAAGAACTAATGGAGCAATCAGCCCCTCTTATCCAAAGAGTCATTTTACAGTAGAGGGAGAAAAATGTAGTAATCACAACCTATAATATGATGCTGGAAGATGCAGTGAGAGTGATATTCCATTAAAGTTCATATTTCATTTTTCACTAACGATCAACAAGTTCAACAATAGCTGAAGTCAGATTTCTATAGACAGTTATTGTTTCAGCTGCCATTACCTCTTCAGTACTTGCCATCAATGAAAGTTTTCAAGCAGCAGATCTGGTCTTTGGCTTAGCTGTGCTCAGTTGATGCATCAAAACACACTCAGAAAGGAAATACTGCAAGATTATTTGATACACAGTGACTTAAACATGAGGAAGAATTAAAGGAAATAATAAAAACAGTGTGCTCTGAATCACAAAAAGGAAATAGTTTCTTTTTGCTAATAGGGCTAGATAAAGTAAAAACAAAACAGTGGACGTGCTTCAGGTCCAATTGATGCTGACAGAATTAAGGTCCCTGATATTTAAGATTGAGTCACACTGTGTGGCAGTCTTGGTAGATTTTCTCTTGGCTATAAAAACCCCTTGTGATTCCAGTAATAAAAACAGCTTCACTCAAATGCTGCAGCTTAATTCTTTTCCCTTCAAACCAAACCCAAGGAGCTGATGGCACAGAAGATATGGGAATTATATATCACATCAGTGCAGAATGATCTAATTTGCTCTGATACAAAAGTCCTAAAGAAATATGCTGCTGAGGCGATCCAATCAGGCAGGGTTTCTTCTTTTCCTGTTCTAGTTTAGAAAGCAAAAAAATGATCTGAAAACTAAAGCTATGCCCTCCAGAGAGTTACCTTATCACAAAATCAGTCACACATGAAATGCATAAATCTTTCAGGGAAAATAGACATCAAATCCAACCTGGTGGTGTTATCTTCATTTTAGAGCTTCAGTAATGATATTCCAGAGAAATTTATAATGAACCCACAAAAAGAAAAAAGTCTGGAAAATTCACTCTCATTTCATACATGAATTAAAACAACAGCTCCCAGACTGAGATCATTCTCTCTAATGATAGTAAGCAAACCTACGCCTAAAGAACTGTCAAAAAAATCTTGCTAACATAAGTAGGGTATACCAGAATGTCTTCAGAGTTTGTTTAGCCAAATGCAAAGGTACTGAAGTGTGATGTCTTTTTCTGCTGCTAATAATACCACCAAGTATGAAGATCTAGAAGGCTCAGTGTGCTCACAGTTGTTCTCTTTTGTATCTAGGGTGGCAATTCAAGTCCTGAAATAAGTGAAGACAGCGAATTTTGTTGCCACATCTGCTCTCAATGGATTGGTCAGAATTCCTGGTAAACTGGTATTAATCACATACAAAATGTCTCATGATAGATTGTTGCCCTCTTAATTCTCAGAGAAAAAAATAATATAGACTGAAGCAGGCAGGAAGAACAAAATTCTCACTAGTTCTGTAGGTTGTTCCCCTTTGGGCAACAGATTTACATTGAGGAATTGAGCCAGGAACAGCAAAAGAAATCTTGTAATGCTTCCCACCTACATCTTCTAGTACCAGCCTAATGCTTAGACAAACTTGGTCAATTTTGTTTCAAAATTCTTCATCAAAGGCATTTTCAGGTCTACATAGAACCACAAAATGACAGCTAAAAACATAACCAACAGGAACTAAGGGAGTTAAAGCAAGAAATATTTTCTTTTTTTTTTTTCACTGAGGAAAATACATTTCAGATTTGCATTCTACTCATTCTCTCTCAGTAGTAATTTATTCTTTTGTCTTGTGCAACAGGTCATTAACCTGCTTAACAACCCTAAATCTAGATGTTTTCCTCTTAGAGAAATGTAGTGAAAATACCAAATATTTCTTCCACTTTATTTTCTTTGATAGTTTTCAGGAATCCATGAACTGGAGTTTTTTCTTTCACAGTGGCAAACAGTAGTTTAGCTGTTAACTAGGTGGGATCTAGATTTGGGGCTGTATGTCTGTGTACAGTCTTTTTATCTGCTGAGTCTGATTATATTGAGTTCAGTATTACTAATGGCTATGACCACTGGTAGGATATTTCAAGGATATTTCAATTTCCACCACCATTTATCAGTAGGGAGAAGGTATCACTGCAAAGTTATTTGGTCATCTTGATCTTTTTTTTTCCTAATCAGAAAAGAGATTAAAATCCTTGGGAGTATAATTTAAATTTTTCATCCACATCTCCCATATTTTACCTGCCTCAAAAGCCACACGGCTGTTTAAAACACAAATCATGTGAAGAAAGCAGAAGCTAGAGCTACTCCTGAAAGCCTAGTGACAGTTCAAACCCCCTCCTGGGTTTTGCTTCTCTCTCATTTGAATTGTGGACAGAAGTTGCTATGCTAAAGTTATGTTTAGATTTCCTATGTTTCCTTTGATGTGTTCAGTCTTGTTCTCACCCATATCGATGTTCTTTTCAAATGCATAACCTGGAGGCGAAGGCCAAAACCTCTTAGCTTAGAAGCAAATGTAGGACTCGTTTTTCTTGAAGGATTATAAACCCCCATCATCTCTCTGCCAGAGATGTTCACTGAGAGAGACACCAGCCAATATGTTGTTCCAGGATTAATTAAAGAGTTTGTCTGCCAGACATTCTTTAAGTCTGCTATTTCTCGTTTTATTTTTACTTTTTGGCATGTAATAGTATTTCCATACTTATTAAATCCTGACTGATAATTACATGCAAAAGAGCAATTAGCAGCAGACAATTTAATGGCAAAGAATTCATAATTTGAACTGTTTACCATTCAGAGATGACTGAAAGTGACAGCAACTGCATCAAATGAAACTTCATCAGTGATATTGTTCCAGCGGGGGTTCCACCTGGGGCGCTCTCTATTTCTTCAGCCTATCTTTGTATTAAGCATAAAATCAAACCTGTAAGTAGACAGTTACTGAAATGTCCTGCAGTGTATCAGGTGTTTCCTAAAATCAAAACCTCATTTCATTGTTCAGCACTGTGTGTGTTGAGGGACCTGTCCATGTGTTGCCTTCTGTTCTTATTAGAAAGCCCACGTGTCACAAGTTAGCATAAATGAAATTTCTTAGTCAAAGAAACCCTGACTGATTGAGATCTACAGAGGTTTTCTCTGCTTATTTTCTATACTTATTTTAATAGAAGCTTTACTTTTTGTCTGCAGGAGCATGGATTCTGTGTTGCAAAAATAATACTGCCATTTCAAGCACAATCACTAGGCCAGCAAATGCAGAACCCTTATCAATCAGTTCATATCTGAAAGAAGGAAAATATTTGATGATTAATAAAAAAAGCTCATTCTGAATGAGACGTTGAGGGCAAGTATTTGAACACCTCTCTGATCATGAACTAAGCAAGAACCAAAATGTCTCACTTTTTTGACAGCCCTTTGAGCTTGAAGTGTTTCAGTCCATTTCTGTATGGGCAAGAATGTGCACAGGCATTACCAGTTTTTTAAGAATAATTATCAACTTTCTCTGGTTCTTCTGACACAACGTCAGAGAAAAGATTTGAAAATAGTGCTGGATAACCAAAACGAAGGAGAATTTCTGGAAAAGACAAGATGCCTCCTCCCCTCAGACTTCAAGTCTTAATTTCTTTCTAGTCTTTGGATGCTTTAGTCTGTTGCTCTTTTTCTTGAAGTTACACTGCGCTCCAATTTATACTGCAGTTAACCAAGATTTCTTCACCTGTGTAAACCTTGCTTTCAATTGTCACTTCTTATGGTCAGCCATCCCATTAGAAACTGCACAGAAAACTCAGTACATTTATGATTCATCATCTCAAAGGAATTTGATACCAGTTTATGAAGTAATACTAGGAAAGAAAAAGCTGAGGTAAGGACCCATAGATCCCTTTAAGATGGGAGGTAGGTAGCAGGGTATATTCATGACAGTTTTAATGCCCTTGCACCCCTACAAAGCCATTCTGATGGGATGTCCCTGGCTAGAGGCTAGGTGTCTACCAAAGCCACTCTATCATGCCCCTTCTCAGCTGGGCAGGGAAGAGAAAGTGTTAGGAAAGGCTGGCTGGTTGAGATTAGAACAGGGAGAGATCACTCACTGGTTACTGTGACAGGCAATGCAGACTAAAGTTGAAGACATCAGTCTAATTTCTTACCAATCAAATTCAAGCAGGATAATGAGAAATAAAACCTAATCTTAAAAACCTTCCCCCTGCCCTTCCCTTTTTCCCAGGCTCAAGTTTATTCACACGTTTTTTATTCCTCCCCTGAAGCAGCACAGGAGGAAGGGGAACAGGGACTGTGGTCAGTTCACCACATGTTGTGTCTGCTGCTGCTTCCTTCTCAGGGAGAGGACACTTTACACTCTTCTCCTGCTCCAGTGTGGATCCTTCCCATGTGAGACAGTCTTCCACAAGCTACTCCAACGTGAGTCCTTCCCACACCCTTCAGTTCTTCATAAACAGCTTGAGTATAGGTCCCTTCCATGGGCTGCTGTCCTTCACAAACACACTGCTCCAACACTGGTCTCCCATAGGATTACCAGACCTGCCAGCAAGACTCTCTCCATGGGGCCACAGGTCCTGCTAGGACCCTGCTCCAGTATGGGCTTCCCACAGGGTCACAGCCTCCTTCCAGCATCCACCTGCTCTGGCATGGAGTCCTCCATGGGCCACAGGTGGATCTCTGCATCCCTGTGGACCTCCATGGGCTGCAGGGGGTCAGCCTGTCTCACCATAGTCTGCACTACGAGTTGCAGAGGAGTCTCTGCTTCAGCACCTGGAGCACCTCCTGCCCCTCCTGCAGTGACCATGGTGTCTGCAGAGCTCTTGCTCTCACATATTCTCACTCCTCTCTTCCAGCTGCATCTGTGGAGGTTTTTTTCCCCCTTCCTAAATCTGTTGTCCCAGAGGCACCTGCCACTGTCACTGATGGGCTCAGCCTTGGTCAGTGGTGGGTCCATCCTGGACCTTGGCATTGGCATTGGCTCTGTTGGACATGGTGGCAGCTTCTCACAGAAGTCACCCCTTGGCTACCAAAACCTTGCCACACAAACCCAGCACAGTCATGTAGATTTTAGCTCTCTATGTAGACCTGGAGACTTGCAGTGCAATAGTGCCCTTTCAAATACTAGTTTAAGGCCCATACAAAAGGGATTCTACTATCTATTGGTGAATGTTTCCTTTCTGATTTACCTACTGTGTGTTTCCAACCAAGTATTGACCTAATCAAAGCTCATTTAACTTATGAGATCTGATGTGACTGTGGCCTGGCAGGTATGATTTGGAATATTTCAGAACTCAGCAGAAGAAAACATACCCACTTTGTATTTCAAACATCCAACCCTGAGCATGCATTTTGATTCATTATGAAAAGCACACTGATGTTCTTAATAGGAAAGCAGAGAGGATCCATTTTGAGGCTGTTATTTTTTAGATTTATTTGCATGTGTAAGTACTTCTTCGATCTAACTGACATAACAGGAAACTCTTGTTTGCTTTGCAGTTGAAGTGTAAGTGTAATGAAAAGCATCCTTCAGCATCTATCATGAATATACACAACTGTGGCTCCATAATGACCTTTCAAGCCAAAATCAGGGAGCCTGGGAAAGCTTTTGTCTGAATATACTTGTTGCATCAAAGTCCTTGAGGTCATTGCCTATATTTAAAGATGTGGAGGTTGTAGCCTCCACATCTATGATCTGTTGCAGCATGATAACTGCAGAGACTTGGTTTAATTCCTCTGAAATCAATGTTCACTTTTAATTTGCTTATCCTAAGTCAGAACAGATAAATCCAGCAAACTAATAAGACAATATTGTTTTTAAGACAAAGGGTGTGTTTCTGTAATGAAATAAGAGACAACCATGCAATAAGACATTAAAACATTTACACCTACAAAGAGGCAAGTAAGCATAGTTAGCCAGGCAGTATTACTTAATTATATTGCAGAGCCTCCTGCTCTACTGGATGGAGGGTTCTTTATGGAGGAGATCGTCATCCATAAAAAACAATTCCATCTGCATATACAAAAAAGGCACAAAACTTTTCAAAATAACAAAGGATCATTCAGGCATTGAGTTGTTATAACTTCTCTGTCCTAGTCTGGGAAAAAAAACAGTCTTGATGGTAGATTGCAGGAGTCCATCTGGTTGGAAGGGGTGTGGTGTGTGTACCAGTCCTTTCCCCCTTTAGTGGGGAGATGTCTGTCTTTCCACAGAGTCCATTCTTCCCCGCCTGGCTGCCTGCGCATTAATAACAGGGAACAGAATCCATTCAGTGATTGATACCAGCTTATGCTAAACAATTTCCCCTCCTGTTTCCAATAAACATGGCTGTTCAAATAGATTATAGTGTCTCAGAGCGTTCACATCCCCTCCAATACCCCTCCCTGCTTCCCCCCCTCCCGCCTTAGATGTCCTTTAGCTGCTCTTTTATGATGGTAATGAAGCTAAACAGCATTTCAAAGAGGGCTTTGATTAGCATGATAACCGTGTAGTGGCTTGATGGGCAGCATGGAATGGTTGTCTAGCCTTCCAGCACCAACAGAAAAGTTATACAACTTGTTAAAATGTATGCATGGATGTAGATATGCATGTGTGTGTGTTTGTATTCACATAAATGAGGTATCAATAAAACCTGACAAATTCCATTCATTGATACTCCCCGTTGGAACAGCGTTTTCTTGATGCACAGGCTAATTGCAGCAATTTGCCAAAACTTGCCTGGATAATCCGTATGCATTTAAAGAACGGGCAAGAGGTGGAACTGCGGTGGAGTTCAGTAATTACTCATCAGGTACAGCACCCCCACATTGCTGCTACTCAAGCCACTGGGCATTGCTAGCTAGAGCTTGGACATCTGGATTTGGCATACAGCAGAAAGACTGCAGAAAACTCCGTGTCTCAAGACCTGTTTAACAGTGTCAACATGCACACCAAGGGCTGAAACTAAAATACCATGGCACCACTAATATGGTCTCCCAAATCAGATAATTTAGGGTTAGAGTTTAGGCTGAGAGAATGCCCTTTCTCCTTTGTGATATTTATTCCTTTTTCTGAAAATTAAATGCAAGACCAAAGTTTATTCCTGAATTGTTGTTATCTGACATGCATTATGGTTCTAAAGGGTTAGAGCCACGCAATGGGGTGGGGCAAGCAGTAGCCCATTGGCTGTTTCACAGTAATTAGGTTTCATTTGTTTTTGAGTTTCAGCTTTCAGCCTCCCTGTTGTAATTATTTGGAGCATGAACAAGAAAACCTGCCTTAATTGAAATAATGTTTCCTCTGGATTTCTATTTTACAATGTTTGTACATATTTTGGCAGCCCTTCAGGATGCTGTATGTTAAGCAACTATATGACAAGTAACATCTTGGTAGTCTGCAAATACTTAAATTCCAGAACATGAAGAAGCTTCATGTCACTTATACTAGCAACATCTATCTGCAATCCAAACAAAAAGTAAGAGGAGGTACATTGCAGAGGCAACACCAGATGAATTCAGCAGCATCATGAAGCTGATCACTATGACAAAAAGCACTGTGTCACCTCTCAGAGGTGACATTCTGTGTACTCAGAATTGGCAGCTATGGTTACTAAAGAATATCAAAAAGCCTTACAACGAGGTTTATCTGCTTTAACTCTAGAAATACAAACAGCATGAATCCAATATATGCTTTGCTATAATATATGTGAGTTTAGGCAAATATTAAAAATACTCAAATCGAGCCAACAAAACCCAAGGAGTTATTTGGAACAGAGAATAAAACACTGATGAGTAGCCTGATGCTGCTGTGTAAATTTTGGATGTGGAGGGCCCTGTGTTAACAGCTGGATGATCATGAGGGACTGAGTGCCTGGGGAACGGCTCTGGGGGAAAGAGCTGGGACTCCTGGCTGACAGCAGGATTAAACATGAGTCAACATCATGCCATGTGGACTGGGGATGGCTGGGAGCATGCCCAGCTGTGTCAGTAGGAGCTACATGGCCAAGAGATTATTGCCCTTCTCTCAGCACTCATTAGAGCAGAGCTGGAATTCTACATCCACTTTTGGGCCCTACAGTACAAGAAGGACATCAATAAACTGGAGTGAATTCAGCAAAGGGCTACCCAAGATGGTCAAATCTGGGGCAGTTTGCACTTAAAGGAGATACTGAGGCACCAGGGCATCTTCAGTCTGGGAAAGGGATGGCTCTGGGGCACCCTGACAGCAGTACCTACTGACCAGTACTAACTATCAAGCAGTATCCCTGCCTTACTGAGAAGCTGGAACCAGGGTCCTCCTGGCAGTGCATGGCAGGAAGACAAAGGACAATGGCCATGAAGAGCTGAATGGCAGATATGACTGGGTATAAAGGAAAATGTTTTCCCACTGAGACTAAAACAAATATTGGAACGATGAGGTTGTGCAGTTTCTGCCTATGGAGGTTTTCAATGCCTGGCTGTAAAAAGCCCTGAACAACTTAATCTGACCTCGTAGCTAACTCTGCTTTGAGCAGGAGGCTGGACTACAGCCATCCTGAGGTCCCTTCCAGCCTGAATTACCCAGGGCTCCTGTGTTTCACACAACTCATAGCAAAGCTGTACAACTTTGCTGCAGGATGCTGCAGACATTGTGGGTGTCAATGCAGGTTTCAGATGCTGGCCAGAGTCACCAAAGGGAAATGAACCCATTTTTTGGGTCTGAACCCCAAACACGTGGAGAATGGGAAATGGTCAGAGGAAATACTACTGTAGGCTTGCTATAATCTCATCTTCTTCCTTGTGCAGCTGCTTATGGCCACCGTCTGAGTTGGGGACTGGCTGTCCATTTCCCAAACCAGTACAGCTCTTTTTGTCTTTTATTTCTATAAAACACACCATCAGCATGATCTACTGCTTCAAACCTAAAATTTTGCAGAGCTTTTAATTACAGGGAAGTGCAGTTTTTAGAACGTCATCGCTACCCTTGGAAGGAATAGTAAAATAATGAGGCTTTTCAGACTACTTTTTTTTTCCCAGTCAATTTTCATAATGACAGTATTTGGGGGGAAATTGAAGATTGTAGCATATTACCAAAAAGTACCAGAAATGTAGAGAGATCTATTTTTATTTAATTTTTTTTTTTTTTTACTTTTTCAGAAGTTCAACAAGTTCATTGCAATCTGCCTTTCAAGGTCATCCATCTGAATCAATGATCTTCTTAGTTCCACCAGTTCTGATTTTTTGAATAAAAATGTAATTACCATCCTGTTAAGCACCAGCTGTTCTATTGAAACATGATACTGGTGGTGTACTCAGTCCTGGTGGAAAAATATCTGTGAGCTGCTCTTCACTGAAGCCTCAGAGCTGATTGCAAGAAACATTTATAGTCACAGAATTAAAGGGGCCACAACCAGATCCTTTATGGATACAGTTCCTTCTCCTTTTGTGCACTACCCTGTTCAAACACACATTTGAACCTCCACTCTACTCGTTCCTTATAAAATAAGGAGAAAAGGGAAAGTGCAATATCATGTAGTGAAATGTGCAAAGGAATAAACTGTGAGCTTGTCCACATGATGAGCCAAATGATAGCAATGCATAGAAACAGAAACACTTTGGGGAAATGTTTCTCTGCCATTCTTTAGCAGCACCCATTTTTACCAGTATGTACCATCTTTATCATAGGAAACTAAACTTAACAATTTAAGAGGAAGGCTATAATCTATGTACAGTAGGATACTGTACTAAAGAAGAAATCACTGATGAAAAGAGAAGCAGAAGAAGTGCTTTTCTAGCAGGATTTGTAGGAGAATTGAAAGGCTGATTGGCACAGGAAGTGGCATGGGAAAATAAAAGCAAGAGGTAGAATTTGTCTTGGCAGGAAAGTGATGTTCTACTATTAGAAATGCCTGCAGGCCAAAAAGAAAAAAAAACTTTTCTGAGATTTAAAAAGGATTTTCCAACTGCTTTAAAGCTCAGATCCTACACTAAATGTCTTCCTAAAGCACGTAGAAAAGTGCAGAAGCTTTTGGTCATGTTCAGAGAAGCCAGAGACCAGTGAGTATTTATACTCTCAGATTTGGATAGTGACAGTTTCTGTGCAGACAGGCAAGATGCAAGGAGCAGCCAGGCACTGGGGTGCACCTGCCAACTGCTGCATCCCTTCTCTTCTCTCCCCTGAAAGATTTTTTCTTTACGTATTATATTGTAGGATATTTTCCTTTTTTCTTCTATTTTTATAAGAAATGAGGACAGTAGTGGTTTAGGAACATGTCTGAACAGTAGCTCCTGCCAGGTCAGGGTGCTACCAGAGGGCACTTGGGCCTGAGGACTCCGGGGAGGGAACTTGCCTCGTCAGCTGCAAAATCTGAAGCATTGCAGTACTGCTGACTGATTAGGCAGTGCTGTATTTTTCTCTATTAATTACATGGCCTTTTCTCTTTCCAAAGCCAGGAAAATGTCCACGCTATCAGAAGTCTTTACCTATGAGGACACTCATCCCTCTGCAGTCTGCTATCAGGAATCAGAGTGCCTGGCAAGCCCTTGGTCTCTGTAAGTCTTTCCCTTACACAACAGACCTTGGGCAGTATTCCAGGGCTCAGTGCTCCTGACCATTAACTCATAAGGCCCCAGTTCAAGAAGGCCTTAATGCACATAATGACGTGTCTCTTTCCCTAAAGATTGCACATAGCATGCAACCATTATCCCTAAACTTGGCCTGAAGAAATATTTCTTCCAGAGTCAGAGATAAGTAAATATCTAGAATGAAAAGGCAGTACACAAGGAACAGTGAAGAAATGCAATGCTAAGTTTTTTCTTATTTATTTAACAGAAATAAATATAAGAAAGGAGAAGAGCAATATCAAGAGCATATTGAAAATACTAGTACAATTGAGTGGACATAACAAGATTATTTCTTTTGTGACACCCTGTCTATCCCTGATTGCAGCTATTTGGCACAGGAATTGTATTTTACTGTTCTTGTGTACAGCAGCTTTTGCCAGAGCTGTTCTTGATGTCACGGAGGATCTTTAGACAGTGCTGAAGGACAGGAGATAATAGCTGGTAACAAGTATGGAGGGCTCTTGTACTCATTAAGGTACTCATTTCTGAAAAGCAATGAGGGGAAAATCCAAATGACCACATGTATTAATAAAAAAGACTTGCTGACTAGAGAGCTCAAATTATTTCATTTGAGGTAATATGAAAGATTGAGACTACATCTTTCTTTTAGAGATGCTCATTTTGTCACTTCTTTGATATTTGCTCTTCCTTTAAACAGTGTCTTCTTTTATCTTGATAACTGGGGTTGAATGGAGAGTCTTTTATTTTGAGATATGTAACTCATCACATCTCCAGATGGAGCCACTGCAAATAGTCTGAGCACTTCCAGTTCCTACTTCTCAGTGTGCCTGGCTTCTGCTTGGCTGCCCCAGGTCATTTTGTCTTAATATTTCACTGAATTGCTGTATTAGTAATACATCAAAGATGATGCCTTAATAAAATGCAGCAGCTGGATATAGTCACAGCATTTGAAAGCAATGTCAGAAAAAACCTGACTCTGCATGGAAAGGGAAGGCTGATGATATTCGATCTCCCGGAAGCTGGAGGCTCCAGCTCTGCAGTAGGTGAAATAGACAATATACATTTGGTGTTATGTGAATTTTAGAGCTGGTGATAGACGTGTAATCTCAGTCATTTGGCAGAGATTCACAGAGCAGGCAGAGGCTGCTGCAACCAAGTAAGCTTCCATATGCTGCCTTGCCTCAAAACTAATCTGGAGAGCAGACAGAAAATACTTTGTCATACCATAGCAAATTCTTGGCTCCATAGCCAGAAGGGCTGCTGGGGTTTGTGCCCAGCATCAGACACGTGGTATGTGCATTTCTCACCCAGGTGCTGGGCTGAGAGCACTCAACTCATCCTGTGCAAGCCAGAGGGGGTCTTCAGGGGCTGGCAGTCCTTGGCCACTTGTGACGAATGACTGGTGTTGGAGGCAGAGCTCAAGGTGAAGGAGCTCCATGTACCACTACCTGTGCTTCAGGCTGTCCATGTTTCCTCAGAACACAAAAGGACAGAAAAATAAAGACTCTAAATTGACAGTGGATGTTTCATTAACTTCTTCTATCACTGTGATATTTTCTCCTTATGAGGGTATTATTCATTTGCAGGTGAACACTGCTTTTCTTTTTCCTCTGTGAGATTATAATCTTTGAGAAACACAAAAGGGGGCCCTGTCAGCTTTTATGACAAAAGGTGTTTACAGGAGTACTGCACTTTGTTTCTCCTTGACAGATTTCATGCTTTTTTTGCGCTTTGTTCCTCCTGGTCATTTGATATTTGAATGTGTTTATCTCTGAAAGAACCTCACCCAGAGATCTTGAAAAACTCCCTTCCTCCAGGGTCCAGTGATACAGTTTATATATTACTTACAGATGCAATAAACAAAGCCTCTTCTCACCTGCAATCTCTTAAAATTGCAGAATAACTGATCAAGCTCTTGGCTCAATTTGCTATCTGATCATTTAGTTGATAAGGTGAATCCTGACTCAGTCAGATTTTCCGTGGTGGATCAATCAAGTGATGGAAGCTGAATATTGCGTTTTCTCACCCTGTGATAATCAGGAAAAGCATCAGCATCAGTAGACATCTATTTTGGCAGGTAGTTTAAGCTCTTAATCGTGATTTTTATCAGCTTCTAATATCCATTAAAAATAACTGCATTTTGGAACGACAGCAATTATGCTCACTCTGCTGTTGTGTGAATAGCTGTGTGAAGTAGACAGGACCCAGGGACTGCCCCAGTGTATTTCTTACCAGTGACCCACTAGGTCAGTGTGTTTTTCTGGTAAATAATTTTGCAGGAGATTGCCTACAAATGACTAACAAGTGGAACAGTCTCTAACAACAGAAATGTGTAGTAGAAGTGATCTACCCTGGGAATTATTTCCTTGCTTTTTCCTTTTCAAAATAATTTTATTTCATCTGAACTAATTAATTCCTTATCAGTAAGAAACCAATAAGAAAATTACTTTTGGAGGAACATAATGGCAAAGACAAAAAAAAAAAGCTAAATATAAAATGTATCCTTGCACAAGACAATAGCTGGTACAGTAAGGACATGAGACAATTTCAAAGTTCTCTTCTACTCATCAGAACTGAACGGTAATCAAGTGGAAAATGTCCTCTATCTTAATAAAAAAATACTCTCCCTTAATATGGAATATACTATCAATTACTGAAAATGCTACTGAAACTGTGCTTTAAATTCATTGTGTACTACATGACATGACTTTTGGGGAGTATTTTTTAACACACTTGCCTAGTTTACAAATTATTCTTTCCATCCTTCAAAAAGTGTGCAAATGACCAAGAAGTCCAGATAATACCTACCCTTTGCTTAGCTTTTCACATTTTATTGCAAAATATCTCAAATCCTGTGGATTCCAGGCCCCTCTGAAATTGAAAAATATTGTCCTTTAAAAATATATTAAAACATAAAATTTTCTGAAGCATTTTAATTAATTGTAATAATTGAAAAATTAGTGGTTTCTTTTGTTTTTGTGAGTATAAAGAGAATTTTTAGTGGCAAAATAAATAATAATTGATTTTAAATATCTTCACTGAAAATGAAGTAATCCAAACAAATACATCATTCAATCCCTTGTCTATATGCATCCTAATGAAGTTGAATTAGATGTAATTACCTGCCATTATCACTTCTCCTGCCCTCTGAAAATGTGGCTTTGAAACCAGCTTGCCTTTTCATACAGGATTTAATTTCAGGAAATCAAAGATGTGTTTATACAGTCTGAATTTCTGGATAAAGCTTTTTGAACTACTGATCAGTTTAAAAACATCTTAACTTCTTCCTTAGTAGATATTGCATCCTTTTTCTCTGTACCTTGTAATCTGAATGACTGTTACCTACTATTAAATTTATCCAAGATGGAATTGTTGCCTGTAGATTTTCCACATCTCACCTCAAAGTTACCAAAGTTAATACTCCTGACAAGTTCATACATATTATTTTTTGTCTGTTTTGCCTATATGGTCAGTTTACTTATATGTGTTTTTATTAGGAAATGCCTATTAGTTTAAAGGCATGAAATGGCAGTATTTAGTTAAAGGAGAAGTACTATGGCTTAAAACAAAAAGCTATTATTCTGTATTTAGGCTGAATCCAAAATCCATTTCTTACACCCACTCTTCTGTTGTAATTATGTTCCAGCAAAACCTCACCCAAATCTGCAGAGGACTGGTAGTTTATTTTATGAACTTTAGTACTTAAAATGCAAAAAACCATCAACTCATCATTTTTAGACCTTTGTGGAATTGTCTGTGCCACATGGAAAGGAACTCTCTTATCTGTTCAGAGACTGATGTGAGAAAAAGCAATATCACCTCTGAATATATTACCAGGATAAAATAGCTGCTTTCCAATAGAGGGAGAAAAGGATGATGGTGGCCATGATATCCACATGCCTGTAAAGCTCTGTGTTTTGCTGATATCTTTATTTCCACACCAAGCAGAAAGATGAACCTTCCAGTTGCTAAAAAAAGTGATGCTGTGAAGTTGCTGAGAACTGGGTTTGGCATGATTTTTCCCCATCACTCTCTTAAATAAGTCCCAAAGTCTTATGCTTGCTTGTTAGGCTTATAAATACAGACTGCTTCCTTTTCCGCTCTGGCTGCTTTCCACGATATTGGCTGGCTTCAAAGGATGGGGAAAAGGAAGAAACATGCTGACAATGCTCACACTTTCTGTGAATCTCTTTCATTTATTGTAGCCTTTAGCTCATACGAATTTCAGCTTTGAGGCGTTTGCTTGTACAGCCATCTCATCACCGACAGTTTCTCCAGCTGCCCCAAATCCTTTCCAGCTCCACTCTATTTTAAGGACCTGGCTGCACCACAGCTTCTGGGTGAAGAGAGAGAAACAAAAACAAGTGTTTATTTGCCAATGTCTTCTGGATTTAAAACAACTCAGCAGCTAACCCCTGCCGGGGAAATAGTTGCCACATTTGTTTAGTTCAGAAAGACCAAGCACCTTTCCTGTACCAGGGACTTCAAGCGTTTCATAAATAACTGCTTCAGTATTTGTGCACTTAATCCTTTTTATGCAGAAGCCACTGGGGATATTATACACTAATTAATAAACCTAATTGTAGGTGTCTGTACATTTATGTTGACATGTAGGTTTGAAGAGCTCTTACAGGCTGTGGAGATCTAGTCAATTCAGGAGCCTGCAGAGCACTGCAGCTGGCCCATGCTGGGAGACTCAAATGAGATGCCCACACCGAATTATTTTGTGATATCTGGGCTGTAACTGAGGCATTTGCACCATGATGGCAGACATGAGGCAGCACCTCCAGAAGGTGCACATCCTTCCAGAGCAGCAGAGGAAGGTCAGGAGGGAGGTGCTATTGTGTCCCAGCACCAACCGCTTGTATGTAGCTGCTCCCTAGTCCTCTGCTCTGACAGGAGTTGAATTTCCCTCTCACAAGTGTCTGACTCCATTGATTTCTCATGTCAGCTTAAACACATGGCTTGCCTGTGAACAATCACAAGTAGGCATCTATCTTTAGGTTTCATGATCTGGAGCTGAAATTCTCCACAAGAATTATTGCTAGGCCCTCACTTCTACCGCTTTGTACCACACCAGGATTACAGCATCAGGTTCTGGAGAGATCTTGGAGTAGGTGTCACACAAGGCACTGCATTCTCCAAGGCGACTGGAAATATGCAGTCAAGGAGCTTGCTTGTGAAACATGCAGATTTAGAGCACCCTGAGTGCATGCACTGGAATACAATCAGGCCTTAAGGCAGTTGAGCATACATAGGGCATGGGCAAATGTACACAGACAGGGCACTGGCTAATGCAAGTTGGAGCTGTCCCTAAGGCAAGTTGGTCCTAAATATTTATTGGGACTGATAAGCCACTTTTGACTGTTGTATTTTCTGCCATATGACTCCTCAGACCCTGCACCAAGTATAGATTGCAGGATCCAAAGACAGGACTATTATTCTTCAGTGACTGTTATAATAGAAGGCACAACACTGCCTAACTTGTCTGATGTTGGAAAAACCACAAATATAATACTTAACTCTACCACCCAATATATTTAAAAGACTGTATCCTAAATTAAAATGCACTGGAAAGTACATGTTGAATATCTTAAATAATACATTTGACAATATATTTACATTTCTCTTTCACGCAACTTGCTGTCAGAGAATTTGGTAAGAAATAGCAGCAAAGCTCATGCTGCAACAAAACTAAGATTTCTGGCTATATTGACACCAGACTGGCTTTTCTGGAGTTAATGTTTTGAGGAATACAAGAGTCTATTGTGCAGAAACACACAGAAGCTGTTCAGATCTGGAAATGTGTAGCTGCATTGGCATGGCACTGCCCTGAGCGTTTGTGCTCTACAAACACATCTGAACTTCTCTGAGCCTTGAACTGCTGGCTCTGTATAGTGCCAGGCTATGGCATGGGGACCTGCTGGCTCAGGTTGACTCTAACTCAGGTGTTTCATTATATAGCAGAAATTTCACCCTCCTGTCTAAGAATAAACAGGTAAAAAATTTCAAATATGGGCTATCCCTCTTTTCTTCAGCTCATCTTAGAGGGACTCTAATATTACATATATTCAAGATTGACTTGATATTGCTCTAGTGCCAAACTACTAACTTTTACATATTCTGTGGTTGCTTAAGTCATTCTTAGCCACAGATATTTGCTACCACTCTAATATCTGGATACACAAAAGACTGATTAACTCACATTCACATTAAACTATACAATGTATTTCATTAGTGTTTTAAATAAAATTTCTTTGCTACATCCAGATTTCATCTTCTGTTGTTAACTGCTCTAGCACTAATTCCAGGAGGGCTTTATCTCTCGGCAAAGACATGTGGTTTTAAAAATTCCTTACATTGTGTAGCAGACTTAACCGATGTGGTCCATTTATTCCCCCTTCAGCACATTATCTCCAGTATGTAAAATGAATTATTACCTCTTCTCCTGTGTAACACCACATTATGCTCCACAGAAGACCCAAAACTTGTAGTTTGTGTTCCCACAAAACGTTCTTCCGTGATGTCTGGGTGTTCCTAATGACACTTATTTCACTAACTGGTCATTTGTATTGTTCTAATAGTATTAAATGTAAATGTTAACATTAAAACTTTATTGAACTGGTTCCCAAAGGACATTACAATCTGAGGGTGAAACTCATTCCCATGCAGCTCATTTGCCAGCCAAAAGAATACAGATTTTACATGTGATTTATTGATGCATGGCCCAGCTGTTCAGTGTCTGCTTAGGAGATTTTCATCCTGGTTGCACGAACTCTGGGTAAGACCTTGCTGCTGTCTCATAGGAGTCTTATAAATTTTAAATAGTACTACTTAAGTGTGTTAAGTGTGTAAAGCTCATGGCATTTATGTGAGAATCACTTTGTTCAGCCCTAAAGTAGAAACCCCTTCTGACATAAAATACAACTGCTATTTAGTACCTCTAAAATGGTGTATAAATTTGAAGGTATATTCCATATTCCTATGAAACTACTACACTATGAAAACAGTGTAGTAGACAAGAAGAAGATAAATATCCTTTCTAATATTAATGTTATTATTATTATTCTAATTGGTAGTAAATATAAAGTTCCTTCTAAACTCTTGGTGTGATCTGTTTTCCTAAGTGAATCAGAAGAGGGACTTAACAGCTATTGAATCATCAGCTGTGTTTTCAATAGCATATGGGATTTCTCCCTTAAGTACCAATGCAGCCCAATCCTGCTTAGGTTGTGATAGCTGATTAGGTCACAGCTTGAGGCATACACAATAATTGCTATTCACTTAATTATTTTACCTTACATTAAACACGCTACTGGATTTCTACTATCCTCTGTCCCACTCTTCCATTCTTATCTTTCCAGTTAGATGGCAAAACCATCCAAAAGCTAACCAGCATCAAAAAAAGGGCCACAAAACCCCACTCTTGCTTATTCTTTCAGGTTTTTTTTTCTTTTGAAGGAGGCAGAGAAGTGTTGGTTAACATATGGCTACCCTTTAGGTTAATGCGTTTGTTTTGATGATGTTGCTAAAGGGGCTTAGAGGAACTTTTTCCAGTGTTTCCACTTAGGAAACTACTGTCTTGGGAGCTTTATTTTTCAGTAAGTGTTTAGATTTTATATTAGTCATATTTTTTGCATCTATTCAGTTAGAAGACCAAAATGTGTTTTGCAGAAGTGACCAAGAGTTTAGAAAGACTGGATCTTGCCTGAGCTACATATAGCTCTCCAACTACCTGTTTTGTCTGCCTATCCACCTGGTGAGGTGTGTTTTCCTTGTCTTTGGGAGGTCTTTTACTGGCTTCCCTCTTTTGAACTAAAAAAAGGCACAGGGGAGAAAAGGTCAGAAGAACTTTCTGCTTTTGGACATGTGGTAAATTGGAAACCATTAACAGTGCAAGCCACATGAAGCCCAAATAATGTGTTGAGACCCTAATTTGTGGTGGTAAGGCATGGGGACAGGCTGCCCAGAGAAACTGTGGTTGTATTTCATAGCAGAAACAGAGAATGATAGAAGCTGAAAGCAGTCACCTATCATTTATTTGCACTTTACTGTGCCACTGGGATATCCTGATTATTGGGCTGCATCTTGCAGACAAGAGTCACCATCAAAGCCTGGCCAGTGGTATGAGTCCCTAAACTACAGGAGCAATGATCTGCCACGATCAGCCATATGTGGGAGCAGGTTTTCTCTTTTATACAGGTGTAAATTTGTGAGGAAGGTCCAGCTTTGTCCAGGGTAAGACCATCCCCTTTTCCACTTGCATTTATCCTACAGGCTTGGGCTGTAGGAAGCTACATTAAGACTAAATTATTTATTGAAACTTTGGTTTGTGTGGTGAGACTCTAGAACAGGTTGCCCAGAGAAACTGTGGCTGCCCCTTTGTTGGAAGTGGTGCCCACCACATGGCAGGGTAGGAATACAGACAATTTTATTCATATTGAAGACTTTTGCCAATTTTACCGAGAAACTCCTGTTCTTACTCAAAGCTTATTGAAGAAATGGCTCTGGGCACATGTGCAATCTGTATCAACTAACTTCACACCTGGGTAGCTAATGGAGACCATCACAAATTTTGTCTTTTAAAGGCAGGGAATCATGATGAGGTGGCCATTGTGAGTACTTGGGATCTTTTGTTTTATCACTCACCGACGAGCATTCCCTGAGTGCAGCCCCATACCCTGGGAGTCTGTCCTGTTCCTCCAAGCGATTACATATGAAAATGTCAAGAGTTCTTCTGAATACCTTTACCAGGGAAATTAGGCTAAAAGTCACTTTATCTTTTAAGCTCTGTGTGTCTCTGTGTGTGTATATATATATTTGTGTGTGCATGTGTGTGTGTATATATATATATTTGTATATGTGTCAGTGCCCATACACATGCTTACATGTGCACTCACACACAAACACACCTCTGTGCCTCCTTCTTATGAAATCCATTTTACTAAGCATGATCTACCCTTTTAAATCCATGCAGAGTCTCATGAGTCACTTTGTACTTGTCAACATGTTCTAGCTTGTTGCTGACCAGTGATACCAAATCTTCCTCTGTATCAATGTCAAATATAAAAAAATCCTCTTTTTTTTTTCTCCTGGGATATCTGCATATTTGAGAAGGATTTTATTAGCCCATTTTGGGCTCTCATTTTTACTCCTCTTTTAGACCATTATTTTGAACAATCCTGCCTTTTTAATACCTATTCCAATGGATAGATATAAATATTTTATCTTAAATGTATTCCAGCAAAAGCAGAGTGAACATTAGCTGTCTATAAGGGTTAACCCATTACTGAAAAGAATGCCTGATAAATTGAAAGTGTGGCTCTCAGCCAAGAGAGATCAGTATATTCTGAGCACTTCTTTTCTGCCTTAGGAGTGGCAAATCCTGTTGCTGGTATCAGATGTGATACAGATTCTGAAAGAAGCAACCTCAGAGGCAAATTCATACTTCACTATTCAGAGAACTATCCACTAACAGTGTACATGAATTAAGGGCATGCCTTACTTACAAAGTTATCGTTGTATCTGGAATTGCAAATTGGAACTGAGAAACAAAAAGAAACCATAAACAACTTTAAAATAAGTCAAATTCCATTTACCAAAATGTCATTTTGAAATTGGTGTGTCTAGTAATGTAAAAATTTTAAGAGGTATTTATTAAGTGCTCCTTGACATATTTTTATCCCAAATATCAGCCATATTTTCTTCCATTCTGAGTAATAAAATCAGTAATTGGTGGAGTTGTTAATCCAAAAGTATTCCCATAGTCTCAGTTCGGATCAGTAAAAATCTCCAGTCAAGCTGTCTGGAAGTGAAGCCCTCATAGAACAGTGTATGATTTAAGAATAACTAAACAGCAGTTAAGCTTCCTGTCTTAAAAGAAAATAAATATTCCACATTTTTTTTTCCTTACAGACTCATTTTGCTTTATAATCCATATTGCATAATTCCCTATCTGTAAACTTTAATTCAGCAGCTTTGTATTTAATTTACATTATATTTGATTTACACTATGCTTAATTTACATCTACACAAGAGCAAGGAACAGAAATGAGGCTTTGACAAATCCAGGCCATACTGAACCTAGTCAAATTCTTTCCAAAGGAAAAAGTGCAGAGCCCCAGCGCTAATATTTCTTTGATGTACTGGAATTTATGGAAGATTATGTTGCTCGTCTACTACAGGCACAGAGGTCTACAAGGAGGCTTTGAGGGAGGCTTTCAATTTCTTCTGGCAGATTATGAAGAGAATGAAACACACCTCCTGGGCATGGTGAACACCTGTGTGCTTGCTGCCTGCTTCACCCAGCCATAGGGTGAATAAAGCCTTCACCAGTGCCTCCAGTGCACCAACGCTGCCCTGAGCATCAGAGCCAAGCCTGTGGAGAAGGGAAGGTTTTGTGTAATGGCAGAGGGAAGATTAAAGTAGCCTTTCCCAGATTTCTCTGCCTGCTTGTGCTCCTCCTCCTCCCTTCTCATCTCATGAGGTGCCTTTGCCAGCCCTCAGGCAGCTGAGGACTGTCAGCAAGAAGAACACTGGTCCCTGTGGCAGGTGAGGCAGAAGGGGACAGAGGTGGACAGGGGTGGGGAAGAGCATCCTTGGAGACAAGGATGGGAGAAGGGAGGATGAGAAAAAGTGGAAGGGCAGAATTACACTCCTAAATACCCTTGAACTCTTTAGCATTCTACAATAGCCCCTTTTCTCTTACTTTTCAAAGTTAGTTATCATACTTATTTTTAATCCACATGTTTTGCCTTTCTTGTTAAAAGACATAAAATTTGTTTTCCATATGAAATCACCTCAATTTTCTCTATGAAAGTACTTTAGATGTTAAACTATTGCAGGACAAGCTCACACATGAATACAGCAGGCTCTGAAACATCTTAACTCTATATTCCTGACATGCAGTCAATTGTTCATTAAGGACAAGGTAGATCTATTTTAAAGAATTTGTATTTAAAAGGAAGTATTGTCTTTTTTTTTAAGGAAAACTCATGTGTGCATACAGTTACAGGGAATGTTTTCACTTATCTATCTTTCATATGTTTAAATTATATTTGTAATAATCTGTAAAATGAGGCCGAATATGTAAAATATGCTTGTTTTGACATTTGTGAAATACACTGAATAATAATTTTCAAGATTTTCTAGTGGATGTTTCCTATTGTTCAAGCAATGCAGAAGGAATATCTTTCCTGCCATTTTGCAAAATGCAAAATAATTTCCGAGTGAATGTTCTATATTTGCTCTGTCTGCCTAACATTTCCTGGCAGGGAGGAAAGCATGTCAACAGTTCATGTAGACCATGTGAGAAAAATTTATTTTTCTCGGTGTGATTATGTACTCTTGGTATTTCAGCAGTCTGTGGAGAAGAATCCTGTATAGTCATTCACTGACATAGGCAAATTATCATTCTTATTGCCTTCAAGCTGTTCAATGACATTATATACCTATCCACAAACAATTGTAATCACTTTGGGTTTATAATTCATCATTCATTAAAACTTTAATACAACTTTCTTTTTTTTCTTTCTCAGAAACTAAACTTTGCAAGTTTGACCTGGGGATGAAATATTCTGAAAGAAACTTTACTACAGTATGGAAATCAAACGTTCAGAACTAAAATTCCAGCAACAACAGTTTTCCGAGATGTTTTGCATTTTATTTTTGAAGTAATTTTATTTCATTATGTATTTCAATAGTTAGACCACTTTTTACAGTATTTCTGGGTACTTGGGTTTCCTTTGAGTTTAATAGGACTTCAAAGTGATCAGAAGTCCGAGGTGAGTCTGTCTTCATTTTCTCTTGAAAGCAAACATCCACATGCAGGAAAATGGCTTTCAGCTTTTAAATGTAGTGTTTTGTTTGAGCAGAAGCCGTAAACATTTTTTCAAATATCAAGCTGTTGGCTAAGATGTAATGTTGGTGCAGAGGTTTGTAAATAGTTTCCCTCTGAAATACCTATTTGTAATGTGCTAGTTTTCCTTCAGGCTTGCTTTTGGTCCAGCAAAGACCTCCTGGGTTGTAAGGAAACCTTTAAAATCTCCCTGGACCCTAGAAATGTTTGGTTGAGTAACCTCCAAGGCCTGGATCCCTTAGTGATCTCCTTCCCAAACCCAGAAAGTTTTGGTGGGTCTTAGTCCTTATTGGCTCCTCTATATCCCCTGTCTTGATGTGCTCTTTAATCCTCCCCTCCAGTGAGTATTTCATTGCCTTTAGGAAAAAGGAAACTCCTCTCTCTGCAAAGGGAGCAGCACGCTCTGACCAGTGCACTGCTGGCAGGATATGGTGAGCAGAAGGCTTCCTTGCCACCCTGGTGCACTATGTCAAAAGAAGAGGCCACTGGTGTGAGAAAAGTAAAACAAGTGTCATCCATCATATCTTGAAACAAGTCCAGTAGTGTGGCCATTGTATGAGAACAATTGGAATTACACATTTGCAAAATAGGCATTTACTTTTTGCCAGCTGCCTTTTATTCGAAACCAAAATCCCCAACTCCCACAAACAAAAATAATGCAAAAATAAAGCAGATGGGATAAAAGAGGTGCTCCAAACTCTTACCATAATGAACTTCCTTTATGATGCTTGACTTGTTTACTTTTTCCTTCACTTTTTTCCTTTTGTGCAATTATGGTTCCTCTGTGAATTAGCAGTTGTCACTAGTGCTTTTACAGCAGCACCTCAAAGATTCACTGTTTCAGTCGGGGTAAAGTAAATTCAAGAACTTCAGCTTGGCAAAGCCCCTGAAAATTTATAGTGAGCTTGTGTGCTCTGTTTCTAAACATGGGCAGCAATATCCTTTGGAATATTCTATATTTAAATTCCAGCAGTGATTATTTACTCACTGACCACAAATGCTCCATAAATGTCTTTGTACAGTCTTGCTGTGCAAGAGTTGGACTGAGATGTTCATACTTGAAAATTGATGTCCAAATACCACTGGCTGAGGTGTGATGGAGAGAGGCAGTGGGAGCACAGTAATTCCCTTATGCTCAGTGCATACTTTTCTGTATGAAACAAATCTTTGCTACTAATTCCTGTCATCTGGTCCTGGTGTTAGCTGCCACTCCAGGATGGTTCACCTACCTCACAGCCCTGGGCTAGGTTTGGTATCTTCAGCCTGTGCCCAGTTAAGTGGGGGCTGGACACAGCCAGCAATCACATGGAAGTGCTTGACCTTCTCCTGTAGGAGCGTTACTGTTGTTTCACTCTGTTAATAATAACAACTTCCACTGAATCAGGCTTTTTTTCTGTTTTCACCTCAGAAGTGTGAGGGAGCTTCAAGTCTTCTCTGTTCAGACCCTGAAGAATCTTGAGAATCTGAGAATCTTGCTGGATTGGGAGGAACAAGAAGGTGACATGTAAGCAGACCAGGATCCTCTACATGGTGGCTGCTTCTTGCTGCTCCTGTGAATTTTGTGTTTCAAAGTGAAAAGCATGGCAGTGTCATGGCTTGTCTGAGTGTTTACATGAACACACGCACAGGTCTGCACTCAACTTGGTTTGAGTCAAAAGACTGCTGTCCAAGTAAATGGCATGTACTAACTATGAGCATTGGGAGGTGTCTTGGAAGATATTCCAGGTCTTATCAGGCCAGCTTTAGATAACAGTTGGGTGTGAAAACAGTGACCCCACCAGGTTCAGGCTGTGGCAGCCCCAGGAGCTGAATCAGGAGTGGCAGCGCTGTGCCCCAGCCTGGGCCCCTGCCTGCTGGGACCTGCAGGACAGGCCTTAGGAAGGAACACAGCAGTGGGTGAAAGGCTGGGAGAAATGCTCCCTTAGATCATTCCCTCCCTAGGAACCCTTGTGTGGGGATGTATAATACTGGATTTCTTTCAGATGCCTCAGAGGCTATGGTTCTAGTAAAACTAAACTGGGATATTATCCCCAGAAAACATCTAATGTAAATATCCATATTGAGCCACTAGAGTGGATTGAAACATTGCATTTGAATTACTTATAATAGCTAATTTGTTGATCTACAGAAAAGGTTAGATGCAATTTCAAAGCTGGTTCTATTAGATTTTATATAATGAGACACTTTATTGCATTATAGGAGAGCAGATCCTTTTGTTTGTGTGTTGTTTCAAGTGCTTTACTTTGCTGTTGAGACCTTGCCATCACACTGTCTTGGTGTCTGCAATCTGCTCTATGGGTCAAAAATGAGCATCAAAGGATTTTTTTTTTTGGAGTCAGTCTTCATTGTTAGAAAGGCTTTGAGAAAGTTTCTGGTATTTTTGTCCTGGAAACTTGTAGGAGACAAAGCAATAATAGGCAGAAAAATAAAAAGCTCTTTCCCAGGTAGCATAGTATCACTCTAACCTCAGGCTGTATCACAATGAAAATTACTAGCTAGGGTCTTTTATTAAAATATTTTCTATCAATCTGCTTTTTATATGATATGAGAGAAGGTTAAAAGTGCCATGTTTGCATTGTCTGCCATAGAGGTGCCATTTTCTCTGACAGACATCTGTTATTCCATTAGCATTATCCCATATTTCTTAATTTTCTAGTCCAACTCTTAATAAGATCTCCAGCACAGAAGACTCTGTTCAGCAACAGGCTAGGAAACATTCTCCTGCTCTTTCACAGAGGGAACTTCCAGGACTTGGTCTCCATTAAAAGAAATTTTTAAGTTAGTGCCCCAACAGTTCATGATTCTCAAAAACACACTGCTATTTTAATGCTCATGGTATTTTCCCGCTAAATATTTAGACTGTGTCATGGCAACAGCTGCTTTTAGTTTTATATTTGTTTTTCCATCCTTCATTTAAGAAAAAAATGACAGTTTCAATTTATCCCCCTTAAACGTAAAATTCAGTATTTTAAACTTTTATTACTATAAACAGCTATACCAATGGTTTGTGATCTGCTTGGGATTCTCAACGCAAATGAAAATTACTATATTGATTGCTGTTATCTATGAGGAGGCACCTGAAAGTATAAGGTAAAAGCAAATATAAAGTATGTACAATGTGTGTTGTAGGTTTTTTGGAAAGGAGATGACAACTAGAGGGTAAGCAGCAAAATTAGTATTCCTAGTACATATTTAAAAATCAAGAAGTAAGCTAAAAATAATCGTATCATAACAGGAGCAATCAATGGTCCAATTTTTTCCTGTCCAGTTAACTTTATTATGTTTGCAGGAGTGTAAAGCAGATTGAATAATTGAAAGTACAAATTCTTGATATTAACAGCTGAACATTTTATTGCCCAAGACAGGGCTAAGGAAAAGGACATTTAAGATCCTTAAATGTAACTCCAAACAAATGTACCACAATTAATTGTTACTACTGTGATTATTTCTAGTATATTTGAAGAGTGCTGGAAGTAAAATGTAGTGGATTCAACAACAAGTACTTCCTGAGTGCATTTGGATGATTGCTTACCTTGGTCAGAATAAGAAGAGACTTAATTCTGATGCAGAAATCCAACATTCCTTTTTAGAGTTGTCTGATTAGCAAGTAAATCAGTGAAACAAATTTAATGAAAGAAGTGCATGCAAGTCTTTTGCCTATATAAGCAATACACAGGGCCTTAATGGGTATTTTATTAAAAAATAAACTCTTATACTCAAATTCTGATTACCAACTGATTATTATAAATATTTATTCAACTTGCATATATTTATAAGGGAACAGGACAAAGTACAGATATAAAAAGTTACGATGACTTAATATAAAAAAGGAAATTTTTTGACCTTTTTTTAAGCTCTCTAAGTCTGAAAAAAACCTACTACTCTATTACCTAGTAGTATTTAGACTTCACAGTTAAGCTGAAACATGCTGCTATTTTTTGCTCTGAAGTGCCACTGCAGAACATGCAGAACAGTTAAGGCAAGATATGTAGTAATGGCTGATGGAGAACAAAAATATTTACAACTGGATTGTGCTTATTATCAAGAAACTACACCTTACCAAAGGAGGAACATACATAATAGCCATATGGATATTTCATATCAGTTTATTCTATACCACACCTTCCCTTGTTTGTTTTAAAGCAGGAGTATGAATCTATAGATGCCACTGTGTTTATTGATTTGCACAGAACCTGCTGGATTGCTTGATCCAGGAAAACTCCTTTCACTCCATTAGTGGAAATAACCATATCATTAAAGTTACAGTTTGTCATATGTGCATCCTCTTCTGGATCTGGGCTGTTAGCATTGAATAGGACTGGGAACTGATACTAAACACTATGTCTTCTTTGTAGAAAATTCATGATAAAATACTTATTATGCCTCTCTAATCCTATTTTTTTTTCAATCTTTTAAACAATTTCTGTAACAGTTTTTTCCTGCCAGAAAGTATAATTGCAGGTTTTCTTCCTTTTCTGGTGCAAGGCTTGTGAACACATTCTTTAAGATCATTACATTATCTCAAGTACCTTTAAAAAAGCTTCCCTCTGATCAGCTCAATGTTCTGTGTATTGTAGGAGATACAGATAATAGAGTTATTCACATAAATTTGCATTAATGATACTGAATTTCCTTAAAAGACTAAATTTAATCTACATTTCAAAAAATGAAAAAGCATGACCAATATTTTTCTGATAGGCACACTAGCTGAGCATCAGCTTTATGGCTGTTTGTCAAAGCAGATAGAAAATAAAAGCCTCTTCCTTAAGATTTAGGGTAAAGTTTGGAAATTGCAAATGCATCTAGGCACCTGAGGTCCCAGTCTTGAAAGGCACTTGGAGCACACCTACATTGCCATTTGCTTTCACGTTCCAATTCATCCAATTCTGGCACAACATCAAGTCTCTCACACCCGCAGTGCAGATTCTGCTCATCAATTTTGGGGGCCACTCCTCCCTCACCCTACAGTTCTGAAGATTTGGTGCTAGGGATGATGGGGCCTGTGGCATCTCTAAACTTGCAGGCATTTCTTAGGTTATCAAGTAAGACAAAGTCCATCTTTTTTGTCCCTGTAAAATGTCAGTGGTTTTAACTTAGCTCTTACTCGAGGCACTCTTGAGATTGCACACTGGTTGTTTTCCTTCCTTCCACCTTGCTGCTGTTCATTCCAGCTCCCCTCTATGCTTGCCAAGAGTTTGTACTCCAGGCAGATGTTCTGTGAAATGCTGGATCCTGAAAAGATTAACTCTTCAGCTGTAAGGTGGATTCAGGAGGGTATCAGTGTGAGCACGAGGGTGACAAGCAGTGTCTCCAGGTCTTCCATCCCTGGAGGCAGATAGATTTCACTTGCTGTCCCTCGGCCACCAGAAACGGGACACTTCTGCCCTGCAGTGGAAACAGTTGCACCACAGAGGTGGTTACCCCTCACAGCTCTAGGTTCATGACTGGGTCAGCACTGTCCTGTCATTACTCCTGGGCTAGTGAGGATTCCTGAGACAATCAATCATACGGCCTGTGTGTGGATAATGGATATAACTAATGTGCCTGAAATAGGAGCTGGCCTTCTGATAATGGACTTCCCAAAGTGCACTGAGTGTCATTAATAGTATTCATGGCTGCAGGTTGCTTGCCAGAAAAAGTAAGTAAATACATTCATCAGAATTCAACACAGACTAGCATCAAAATGAAATATGCAGGAAAGGCACACGAAGAAAGCGTAAGTACCTTGGGAATTTGAGGGGCCAAACAGAGATTGTTTTGCATGGGCTGTTCTCTAGTACTGTGTCTTCTGGGGACGCCAAGGTGAACCCTGACAGGCTGCTGAACAAGGAGCATAGGAGAGCTGAAAGCAAAGCTGGCACCCTCTAAACCCCTGTACCCTCACCCAGGCAGCATGCTGAGAACAGGCAGAACCATGACCCCAGGAAAAATAGCTTTGTAAGGTTACTTGCCATCCTTAGCTTTTTGAGGAAAGATTGTCAGTTATTTGTCTGCTCTCTCTCTCATTTCCCCTGTCCCTCCATGGAATCTGCCTTGGATCATGAAAGACTGAAAGAGAAAAAGGAAATATGTGAATTGTTCTCAAATCTGAAACAAAATCCTCTTTCACTACAGGCAGTTTCCTTGACAATAACAATCTCAGTCACAATGAAATCAGAAATCATTGTCCATAATGCCTGAAGTAGAAACACCATGAATGGCAGTTAACAGGGGCTGGATTTGTTTCCTCCAGGTCTTTGTCAGTCTTTTCACTAAGCATTCAGTAAGCACTAAGCATCCCAGTTTGCTTCATGGCCCATTCTGTTCTGCAGGCTGATCCTGAGCTTTTGACACCCTCAGTTGTTCTCAAAAATATGTTCATTTTCTGCTGCAGGCTTTATCTCTTTTCTGTAAAACTCAGCTCGACCATGTTGAGAACCAAGCCTTTCCTATGCTGACCACAGAAAATGAGCAGGATTGTGGAGCCTTCCTCCAGGCAGGTGGCAGAGCCCGGAGTGATGGGTGTCATGGAGCTTGGTGCTCCTGAGTAGGACTGTACAGAGGGTTGTGATCAGCAGCACCAAGTCCAGCTGGAGGTCAGCCAGAGGTGGCATACCCCACAGTCTGATACTGGGACCAGTACTGTTCAACATCTTTAATGACCTCTTCCCAGTGGGCACATTGGCAACATGGATATATTGATTAGGGCTTAAGCTACATCAAAAACCATGAGGTTCTTTTCTGAATGTTCCTTTACTTTCCTTTTGGAATGTTTTCCCTATGTCTGTTTTAGTTGCTTACTTATTTAGACATCTTTTGCAAAGATGAAAATTTTAAGTACTTTCAATTTTTAAAGTCTTTTTCTAGTTAATGCTCTATTTTATTTATAATTCAATATCAGCGCAAAAAGGCAGCAATAAGTCAGGGTATTAAATATTTGCATAATTTTCTTTTTTCATTACACTGGTAATTGTGTAGCCCTTTGCAGCTGATTTACACAACTCATTTCTGTGCAAACAAAACAGTTATAAGCACTAATTAGAGTATTTTATTTTAGCAGTGCACAGTCCCCAAAATTTTGATCTTGGGTACCTATATCTCTTCAGAGCTTAAAGCCTGAGCACACAGGAAAATGGTGTCTCTTGGTCTTGGAGCAGGTTACAGAAAAAGGAAAAGGCAAGTAGTTAATCCTAAGAAGTCTGCTTCCTAGTGGGATTTGTGTGTGTTTGGCACAAGGATGCTGTCATGACCAGGAATCTCCGTATCTTTTTCTGCTAACTCTGAGCTTGTTTGATGTAGTTCAAGGATCTGAGATGAAGCCTTAAAAATGTTTTCTTTTAAGGGAAATAGAGAAAATCTTCCTGCCTCCTTAAAACATCAGGGGGCTAAATCCAAAGTCACACAGGTAAACAACACAGGCAGCAGGTGGATTGCAGGTTCCTAAACATACAAATACAGTTCATAAAACTCCCACCTTCCCATTTTGCTTATTCAAATGCTGTAGCAAACTTCCCTAAACTAATTGTGCTCATTTTTCGCCTGATTCCTAAATTTTTTGGAACTCCCAGACCAGGTAACTTGAATTTTAACTTCCTGATGGGCCCATTTCCACAGGCAGGCTCAGACATCCTCCTCTTCTGTTGAAATCCCCCACCATGCCAATGTGAGAGATTCATGGGACTATTAACAGAGCAACCCAAAGGGTCTCCTGCACTGGCCAAGGGCAGATATTCCCCATGGGGCTGACAATGACTGGCTACCACTCTGTGGCAGGATGTCCAATTATTTTTTCTTAACATTTGTTAAGAAAAGTCCAAAACTGTGTCTAAAAAAAAATCAATTGTTGGTATACTCCTTGTGTCTCATCTGTGAACTTTTTGACCCAATGTTCAGCAATGTGACAATAGCTTTCAAGATAAGGCACTTTTTTAATAAAAGGAAAATACAGAAAGAGAAAATAGAAGAGCAGTGGGCAGAGAAGATGCTGCTGTATGGAGTTCATCTCTGGTCTGCCTAGTGCTCAGCTCTGGCAGATTGGTATCAGTTTTTTAATGAAATCACATCACATTTTAATGTGACTCCCACACATTCATGTAACCCTTAGTAAGGATACAATAACAGCCTCAGGCTCACACTGGTGACCAGTCCACCTAAAAGAATCAGAACCTGCCCTTCTCCCCATATGGCACAGCCAAATACTACAGAGCCATCAACAACAATGTCGTATGCTCAAGTATTTTTTATCAGAATGATATGGAAGTTCTGATCCAGAAACCCATAGAAGTTGAAATATCTTAATGTTATAAAAGTTATTTTAAGTAATTTTTGACTTTTATTTGCTGAAGAGATTTTCCTTCACACTTTCTAAAGTTCCTTGTAGCCAAAAATGTGTATGCAAACATGTCAGTTACTTACAAAAAAAAAAAGCTAAAAGTTCGGAAGACCTAAAAGCTGAGGCATCTCTCCTAGCTTAGAGGTAATTTATGGTACAAATCTCCAGTTACTGAGAAACATTGTCTTCCAGCAACTGAACCCTCTGCCTGACCATCTGCATATTTCTCCTACCTAACTTTTAGGAAATCAGTAAGAACTGGAAATTAAAAAAAAATTAATCTCTTCTTTAGACTGCTCACAGAATAAAACCTTTCCTTGGGAATATGATACTTCTTTTGCTTTTGATTAATTCTAGGGTTGTAAATGCTTCAGATGATGTGCATGTTGTAGTATCAAGTCAGAAGAAATAGTGCTTCCTTGAAAATCAAGATTTGATTAATTAAAAATTCTCTGGAGAAAAAACTGTAGACAGAAAAGCACTGTCAGGAAGTTTATAGCTACCTGTGTGATATATTCACCATAAAATGCACATCTAAATCAGATGACTGCTTTCTTCCCTTAGTAGCATTGGGATATGCAGAAGCAGTTGTTCAGTGTAAAACAGCTCATGTGAGTTAGAGAAAGCAATTAAATTAACTTGAGCCAGGCACCCATGCAAGCTTCTCCTGTAGAAAAGAAATGTAGACTTAAAGAGTGTCATTGCCTTAAAGGATTTATTTGTGAAGTACTGCATAAGACAGAGAGAAGCATATATATTTCATTTAATGATGCAAATATTTTCAACTATTTAATATGTAGTATATTTGTTCCTGAGAAGCCAGTGATATTTAGAAAAAACAGGACTTATCCCTCATTTTGAAACACATTTCTGGAACAAATCCAAACCAGCAGCTGGGATTTTATGACTCCTGAAGGATCCTGAAATTCCCACATTCAGTCCTAAGGAATTCTTACTCACATTCAAAGTGATGACACTATAAAAAAATAGCTATAAAATGGCTTATTGTGGGCTGAAGAGTAGGGTAATCTATTTCTTCATTCCTCTGACCTGCAATTTTGCAGAACTCCAGTGCTGGCAAAAAAAATAATCAACTGGAGGATCAGAACTGCAATGGTAAGGCTCAGTGTTTGTATTTTTATCATTCGTAATGGAAACGTTAGGAGTAAAAGGTGGACATTGGAGGTGGTATGGAAGATTTAGGACACGGATGACACACAATCATCTGAAGTTTTATTTCGTTCCACAGCACTTGAAGGTCCAGGTGTCTTTTAAGAGATGGCAGAGGTAAATGCCAAAGTAATTTTCTTTTTAAAGTAGTTATATTTCTATACACTTTATTGCCTTTAAACCTGTTCCTGGCTGTGTATTCTCCAGGAACTCTTGGGACAGTTTTCTGCACCTGCTCCTTGTGGGCTGAATTGCTGCAGAGTCTTTTCTCTCTCAGTTTTCTCTGCCTGGGCACCCCAAAGGCATTGTGTGGAAGCTTTGCCCTGTGAGCAAAGAATCTAGCTGGAAATCCTTATTTTATAATGCTTAGAAATTCACATGCACACTCACATTTTTCTTTAGAAATACCAATAACACCCCCTTCCCCCATTTTTTAAGTAAAAGGACTATGAAAGAAAGGAGAATATCAGCATAAACACGTCTCTTCTAAAAGAAAACACAAGATTGTGGCTTAAATATGCAGGAAGTCCAAATTCAGTGTCCTCAATAATGAAACAAAAATATCAACAGCCACCTGATTCAAAGCTGACATAAATCCAGTCTGACACTTGTAACTTGGCAAAGTGTTTTTGGTTTGTTAACAGCATGTTGCTGGGTTTTGTTCTAGATCAGGCATCACCTGTCCTCTCACAGGCTGCAAGAGTGTTTTCAACGAAAGGAACTCTTCATCACATACTCTTAATTCAACCAAAATCCAGGATATGCCTGCTCTGCTTGGATCCCTGGTACTGCTCAGTGATCCTGCAGCATTGCTGATGACAGGACTGCAGCCCAAGTGCAATCAAGGAAAAGCCAGGAGCTGAGGCTTTCATCAGTGGGATTTTAAACAAGGGGGTTTCATGAGTACCAAGACACATTCTGCTTGACATGCTGGCACAAAGTCAACACAGAAGAATGCTGTGTCAGGAAACTGTCATGATATTTACAGCAGAAATGAAACCCTTCGAATCTGCCTCTGAATAAAGGGTTCACATGCAGTTGTTTGACTACATAAAATCACATAATTTCTATAAAAATGAGGATGCTACAGACAGTACAAAAACAATCACAACATAATTGTTAGGCAGAATGAAGGTCTAACAGGAGAGCACTCCCAGAAGTGCCTCAGAAAATTAAAAAGCTTCATCTGTATTGCTATCATTATTTTCAAATGACATTCAAACCTGCCAGGTTTAATTTTTTTCTGTAAAAAATAAAAGGAATATTTAATCATCACAGCATTAGTCTCCTGTTAGCACACGGCTGTGTCAGAAATAATTTTAGTGGTGAGATTTAAGGCCTTTTAGTCAAAAGGTCGTAAGGAACTGCCTGTAATACTGACAGAAATTTGACCTGTAACTACCGGGTCCTGGACTCTTTATGGTGCAAATTCTGGTTTATTTCATCGGGGGCCGTCCCTACCCTTCGTGGGAGCTTGCCTCTGTTTTAACTCCTTATAGCCCAGCTTTCGCACACCTGGCGCAGGGAAAGTGGCCGCTCAGGAACTGCGGAGGGAAAGGGACGAGCCCTTGCCAGCGCTGCGAGGCGAGGGACCCGCGGGATGGTCGCGCCGGTCCCACGCGGGGGCCGAAACTCAGCCCCTTCCTCGCACCAGTGCGGAGTTTCACAGCCCGCGGCCGCGAGCACGAGTGACACAGCCACAGCCACAGCCACAGTCACAGCCACAGCCACAGCCACAGCCACAGCCACAGCCACAGCC
>VZRX01007082.1:16735-56301 GCA_013398075.1 Notiomystis cincta
CAGCTGCTCCACCATGGTCTCACCAGGGCCTGCAGAGGAATCTCAGCGCTGGCACCTGGAGCACCTCCTGCCCCTCCTTCTCTATGACCTTGGTGCTGCCATGTTGTTTCCCTCACATGTTCTCAGCTCTTTGTCTTCTCTGACTAAGAGCAAAAAACCCATGATTTTGTTTTGATTTTCTTCTTAAATCTGCCATCACAGAGCCATTACAAACCTCTCTCACTGGCCCGGTCCTGTCCATCTCCATGTCCATCCCCATGTCCATCCCCATGTCCATCCCCATGTCCATCCCCATGTCCATCCCCATGTCCATCTCCATGTCCATCTCCAGACCCATCAGCCCTTGGCTCTGCTGGACATGGTGGAAGCTTCCAGCAGCTTCTCACAGGAGCATCTTTGTGGTCCCCCCTGGTTCCAGAAACCAGGCTGTGCCAAACCAAGACAGAAAGACAGCAGTAGATACACTGTTGGAGAGGTCTTGCTGAATAAAGTCACTGTTATGTATGTTTAAAATCCTACCTGTAAAGAAAGGCTGATGGTAGATTGGAGTGCAGCCTGTGTTTCTGCAGAAATTCAACTTTAGTTGTGGATTTTAATTTATTTTTAATTTCCAGTTTCTTAAAGTGTAACTTGCATTCATTTTTTAATGTAATCTCATATTCATCAAGATTAACATACAAATAACTCTGTTGCACCACCAAACAATAAAGGGAACAAAGTGACACAAAATAATTCTCATTTTACTGCAGCCAAAAATTGGTTTTGTGGCTTTTTAGGGCTTGACTCCCAGGGCAATTGACAGCATAGCTGTTGTAGAGTAACTGAGTGGCTGTATCTGTGTGATGGAACTCCCTGAGGCTGGTATTATGTTCCTGAACAGGAACATTGTCTTTCTTAAAAGTATAATATTCTAAATAATAACTGTACTTTGTAAGTACATGAGACAGAGGAAATGGAAGCCACCTTGGTGCTGAATGAGGAGAACATTCTCATTGAGCACAGTTTTAATAAACTTGTCTGCATCAACTTGATATTGATTTGTCTTAATTTCACTGAATGACTGTGCATGGGCAGGTCAGTGGAGATGGAAAACCCTGCAGCAAAAGAGGAATGAATCCTGGATGCCACGTTGGCACGTGTGCTCTGCTTACAGCTTCATTATTGGAACCAATTATTACTAACCTTATTTGAATCTATAAAAATACATGGATCTTAATGTCTGCTCCTATTTGTACATGTGAATGTCTTCACAGCTCTTTGCTTCCTGAGAGCTGAAATGCAGAACGAGAGGATGACTCAAATGAGGATCCTTTGACGCCTGAATGAACAAGTTCCTGTTTTACTTTGTAGTAAAAACCTCGGTGGTGATTCACTTTCTGAGAGACAAAACAAGTCGCCCTTCGCTTTGGTTTCATGGTTAGGTATTTTTATTGCCATGGCACTACTTGAAAGCTTGTCTGCAAGAGGAATAAAAGGAAAACAAAAATTGGCAATAAAAAGCTCAGGTTTAGGCTCCACAGTGCCTTGGTGTTGTCTCCACCCTTTAACAGGTGTATCCACTCCCTCTTCTTGCTCACGCTGAGATGTGCAAGAAGACACAATCTGCAAGCTCAGATCTCTCTTGTCTGATATAATTTAGGGTAGACAGCAGTATTAAATGTTCTCCAGTGTCTCTTGGAAGAGGGCAGTATCCCTGCAAAATCTTCTGGCTCCTTCTCAGCCCATCCTTCCCTCTGCAGCATCTTTCACCTGGGCCTGCATTTCTTTAGCACCTCTTTGTTCCTGCCCTCAGTATCTCAGAAGCTGTCTAGAAATTTGCTATTTCCAGAGTTTCAGCTGAAGGCTTTGCAGGCAAGGGCTACTTCTTGATACATGGAGTATTTTTGACTGACTAGATCTGGCAGCAGTGGCCCTAGCCATTCTTGGCTGCCAATTGTTTCTGAATGGAGGAGCAGGATTTTCAGATTTGCAGTGCTTCTCCTTATGTCTGACCAGAGACAAGGAATGGATTATTTATCTATTTATCTATCCCAGTTTATCTGGCAGTGACCTCCATTCTGAAGATGCCATGAATAGTGAGAAGTCTTTTATTTGAAAGTAGCCCAGTAAATTGAAGTGAGAATGAGTCCCAAAATGCATGGCATGTGAAGAAGGGAGTAAGAGGGTTATGCTGTGCTCAGAAGTGAATTAAGAAGAGAAGCCCATTTTCTGAAGACATAGATCTTTGACAGTTTAAGGAAAAGTGGTAAGAACTTTTAATGTGCCATCTGCTCCTTGAGCCTTCAAGACCAAGTGTATCACTTTGGACTGAAACTCCTTCTTGCTCAGTGTTCAATCTCTAACCAATGGCTGAATTTTAAACTTCCTTGAAACTCCTCCGATACCTTCCCTGCTCTGTTAAGAACAAGGTTTCATGAACCAGAGATGGCATCTAGATGGAGTGGCCCTTCACATTTTGTTTTTCTGTGAACTTGTCTGAAAACCATCTCTTCTTAGAAAACAACACATGCATAAATTTAGATTCTCAAATCCAAAGACCAATTTCATCTTGTTTTTAAAAATGTTGGAGTTACTTTCTCTACGGTTCTTACTGTGAACTTTATCTGTGTGAGAAACAGAGATAATTGGATTCAAAATCTCAGCTGGTTTTTTGTCATCATTTAATTTCTGGTGGCCTCTATGCAACCTTAGTGTCTGGAACTTCCCCTGAGATGGTCTTTTAATGCTTTTCAGCAGTTGTGTTTTCTAGCTGTGTTTTCACAATCTTTGCTACTTTGCTTTCACAACCCTTAACACTTTTTAAAAGTAGCTTCAATGTATCAAATGGGTGCTATTAAATGTAATTAAAGTAATTTTAAGTGGTAGTTTTTGGAAAGCTTTTTAAAATTGCTGAATAATCCTGTAGCAGAACCTGTCTTCACAGAACACAGGGTCCTAACAATGGCCCAATTTCTAGCATCATGCTTTGATTTTACCATGGATTGTATTTAAATGATTATGAAGGAGATTTAAATGGGGGAAAAAGCCCTCACCTGTCTTGATTTCATGCTTAATTTTCACAACAGTGGTGAGTTATTCCTATTTGCATTTCGTAGCTTTAGTTTTGGGATGTGTCTTGTCTAGTCTTAGCAGACAGACACCGAGCCAGAGAGTGAAATGTGAAGGTTGAACAGTGAGTGAGGTATTATCCAAATGGAGCCTTCTGTTAGAGGTGTCAGCAGAGACAAAGGTGAATGTAGAGAATGAATGGAATCAGATGAGAGAAAGATCAAATAATGGGATAAGAAGTTCAAGCGTGGGATAATGGGTGTGATTAGAGATTATTAACAATGCAAAAATTTGCAAACCAGGCAAAATCTGTCTGTTCATTTAAACTTGATGAGGAAACCACATAATAAAACAATTTTAAAAACAAAATTGAATCTTAGAATGTGTGTTCTGTGGTGTTGTTTTCTTCTGACCATTTCTCTGTTGGTTTTTAGGTTTCTGTCTTCCACGTTGTACATCAGTGGGATCTCTGTGCTGGAACAAGATAATGTCTTCAACTCACTGAAGGAAAGGGGTGAGCAGCTTTCTCATGGCCAGTATTTTACCTTCTTTAGAAAACAGCATGCCCTGGAAACAAATATCATCATGTATTGTATTGAAAAGGAAGCCAGTTCTAGATGCTTTTCATGTGTCAAAGAGAATGGATTTTTGTTTCTTTTTAACTTGGTGTGTGAATGTAAGGATCTAATGTTGTACAGCAAGTGCCAGGACTAAAATAAGAATGAACAAAGAGCCATGCCGAATCTGCCAGTCATGCATTTCTCCCTGAAGGACTTCAAAGAAACATGTATGAGGGAAAATTAGAAGGAATGATTACTTGTTAACAAGTCTGTTGGGTAGTTCCTTCACAACCCTGAGAGGGTTGGTGGTTATTTCGTAGCCTGAAGCATAACTATTTATATCTCTTAGAAACATCTGTTGTAGCTTGTATATGTTAAAAACGATACCACTGATCTCCACCAGCTCACTTGCACCTTCTGTTAATGTTACTGGGTGGTCCCTGTGCCCTTAATTATAAAGGAGTAAGTGAAACAAGTGAGGAGTGATGTATGTTAAGTGATCACTTTGTGTATATGTTTCAGCTCACCTTTAATCTCTTCTCTTACGTACTCAACTTGCACAAAGCCTCCACATTTCTGATTATGATTACCCCTCTTCATTTAGCTTCCTTTCTGCTTTATATTTTCCTTCATACCTCATTTTATAAAAGGCTTCCCCTTTTTTTTCCTCTTTTCTTTGTAGACCACAATGCTTTTATGAATTCCCTTTTGCCACCGGTATCAGTGGAGTTTTTGATGGCAGTTCATGCATCAGCTTCCAGTTACACGACCTTAAGTTTTTCCTTGGGTTTTCCACAAGCTTTGCTTTCAAAAGAGATAGAATGAGAGTTAGTTCTGTTCTGTGTGAAGCAGACTGGCAGACTCACCCTCAGGTTATTTTTGTTATTTGTAAGTCTTTGAATATAACACAAACGCACAGTTTTCCCTTTAGTCTCGATTTCTTTCACAGAGAATAATTGGCATTTTGAAAGCCAAGCTGTCCAGAAGTCATATGTTCTTGGGTTCACCTCAGATAGCCAAATGCTCCCTGTCCTGGGGTAGAGTGTGCTGGTTGGAGATGGTCCTTCTGTGAGCTGGGAATCGACACACACGAGCCAGAAATTACCACACGAGTAGGTCAGCCAAGAGCAGGGGTTGTTCCAGTGCACCGCAACCGCTTCAGACCAAGTCAGCTGCTTTCCATCATAGCCACCTTCAGCAGGGAGAGGCCTGAACCAGGCTGACTCGATGTAAAAAGCATCAGAAACCATCCACGTGTTGTTGCAGCTCGGTGGTGGAGCTGTGGAAGTAATTACGTGGCAGTGATGAACATGTGGGAGCGACGGCAGCCCCATCGCTGTCTGCAGCCTGAGCATCTGCTGAGGCTGTGCCTGCTAACGAGCCCTGGGTGCTGCATCCCAAATGAGGTTGTAACAGCCAAATCTGTAAATACCTCTTCAGTTACTTTCCTTAAAGTTTAACATAGTTTGTTTCTTGCCTCTACTGAGTAATGAGGAAATGTTTCTTTTTAGTGAACCGAAGTAATTCCTCAGTTAATTGCCTCAATTTAAATGTGTGATTAGCTCAATTTGTTCTTCTTGATTTGCAGTGGTTGTCTTCACTAAATCTCATCAGTTCCTATCTCAGCTAATAGCTTAATCTTTTCCTACTGTAATTATAAGTCAGAGGGGAAGCTCTTGTGGGAAATTAAGGATATACCCATGTGGAATTCTTTCCAGTCATTCCCCTGGGAGAAAATAGGGCCAAAGTCCTTCTAGATGAAATAATCTATGGCTCTAACTAAAAGCTGTGCACCTCCTTTCTTCTTTTGTGTGGCCTGAGGGCCTTCCAGATGTGGAACGTCTCTTCCTTATGGAAATCTGGAAGGAGGGGCTGGTCCAGCTTGTCTTGTTCTCCAGAAATTCTTGCCATGTCCTATTGTCTTTACCAGTTTACATGTATTATCTCTGTGGCCTTCCTTTCCAGGTTTTTCTTCATGCCACAAATATGATCTCACATCCTTATGAACTTTAAGACCTTGTTCCTCTCCCACAACTTTTTTTTTACTTTTTATTTTCTCATTTTTTTGCCTAAAAACTTCATATTTCTCCCACAGCCGAACAATTTCTTTAGCAGTGTTTTCTGTGGGACTTAGCTTTAAAATAATCATTAAATAGCATTTGCTCTTTCTTTGTTGGTCATTTCAACTGTTCTGCTTTTATTTTGAGGGTAGTCTGGTCCATGCTTTGGATGTCACAGTCATAAATTAAATGTGTGTCTTTTGAGAAGGAAGAAAAGCAGCATTTTCTATGTGCCTGTTCAGCCTATCAATACAGACAGACACTTGCCCTGGCTGTCAGCTGCCATTTATGAAAGAAAATCAATGTTTAAACATAAGGCAAATGCTTACAAGGCTGATGTTTTAGAATGTGTTCCCTTAAAGCATTTTGAGAGGTATCTCACTTATTGTGGCAAATGCTGATTTAACTTTAAATGATTCATAACTGTAAACAAAATTTTAAAATCTGAAGTACTTCTATCAGTGAGTGCACTTAGGTTGTTCCCTTGGTATTTTTAATTTTGGTGGAGAAATCAGTAATGTTTTTGGAGTGTCAAAGAAAGGATACTGATGTTCTGTAAAAACAGATGTAATCTAGTTTGTAGAGGAAGCCATGCTTGCATCATCCTGGTGAACTTCTCTGGTCTTTGAGGCTGTTTAAAAAAAGATTTAAAAAATTGCACTCATACTTAGGAATTTCACTGAGTGAATTTGATGCAATGTAAGGTTTGAGGTTTCTCCTGAGGAGTTTGGTTTGTCTCTGTGCCTGAAACTGTTATCAAAGAAGGGGACCTTAAAATTTGTCCTGTGTTTGCAAAATGAAACACTCACTTGAGACTATTATAATCTGTAGGGGAAGATATCCAGAAATGTAAAAATGGCTCTAAAAATGTTCATATGCAGTAGTAGTACAGAATAGTAAGGGAAGGACTTAAAAATAGTTGAAATATTTGTAGTGATTGAACACATTACAAAAAAAATGGTTGTTGCCTTAAACTGGAGAAAATTTTAAAACTTCATTTTTCAATACTGACAAAAACTTCATTTTTCAATACTGAAAAAGAGCAGAAAACCTGGAATCTTTTTCACAACATAAGCTCTGAGTTCTTTTTCAATATAGTTTTTTTTAATAGTGGCTAAACATTAGGACTCCTATGTGTCAAGGAAAATTGACTTCTGTGTTAATAGTTACTGGCAATAGCTTAATGAGTTCTGTGATTTCAGTTGTAATGACTGCCAATCTGACAAGAAAATGAAATGTGAAGTAGTAATTTGATGGGTACACTCTATCTGCTGGTGGTGCTTTGCTAATTTATTTTTTTTTAATTACTGTATGTCTCAACTTAAAAATGTTTAACTCCTCTGGGCACCAAACTCCAGCTAATGCCTAGAGGGAATAGCATGATGCATTTACTTGTGTTTAAATCCTTTTGGAATTAATATTTCTGAAAGTATCAGATGTCTCTGAAATCGAGACTTCTGAATTCCTGGGTCACTTTTGAAACTTTATAACCTCGTGGGCCCAATTGTTTAAAAGTTGTTAGGTATTGTTCCATTCTTTGTTGAACCTTAAATGGCTTGGATGGCAAATTCCTGGTGTCAGAAGTCATTCAAGACTTGGTCTCTAAAAGTTGTTTCAGACCCTACTTTAGAATATGAGATTCACACTCAAAAGTGACCAGGATATTCCTTAACACTTTGCATTTGGTTCATCATTTTTACCTCTTATTATTTCAATTACAGTGATGCTCAGTGGGTTGGTAGCCTTTTCAAGACACAGAAACATAAACCTGCCCTTTTCTAGATTTCATGTTTTATCTTAGAATGTCAGTTAAGTAGTACAGAAGTAAATGCTGAAGTTCCCTTGAAGTTTGAGAGTGTAAAAGAACCTCAGCCTCTTATTTAAAATTTTACTTTAAAATATAAAAAGATACAATGAACTTTTTGCTGACAAAACCTGTTGTATTTCCAAACTGAATTTATTTGTTGTGGCCATTGTTGTCAATATACTCTCTGAGGTGCATAAATCTGAATTTTTACCTTTATTTTTTCTTCAACCTTTAGAACTGGCTTCTTTCTAAATGGCCTCTTTTTTAACTTTATTTTTTTTTCTTTAAAGAATATTTGTTCATGCCTATGATGATTTGACACAATTAATGTCTTAATAACCATGATGGCAACACAGACATTAAGTATAGACAACTATCAAGATGGACAACAGGTAGGTGTGATTTCCTTTCTCTAGGAGGTAAATACAGTTAGGAAGAGGAAAAGATTCCAGTTACTTTGTCATTGTTTAAACTGGATTAATGAAACATTCTCATGTATGTCTGGTCATGATGTTTCTTTTTTCCTACAACAGGGCTATGTATTTCTACACTTTAAATTGCTAAATTAAAGTGCTCTTAAGTGGAGACAAGTCATGAGGTGACCTGTACTCTGAAGATCCTTTTTTCTGTTACTCTGTGTCAGCCCTAAGCAATAAATACAAGTATTTCTGTCAGCAGATGGCAACAATGGGGAACAGTCAGAAGAAAACCAGCAACTGTCCACATCTCTAATAAAACATTAATTTTTGGGTTTATTGTTTGTTTCTTTTATTGCAATTCTAATTTCTCTCTCTCCTCTCACCTACTTTACATATTTGACTTTATTCCCTCAGCAAATACATACCATCCTGTGGAGTAAAATACATTTTTTTCTAAATAACAGGTTGGGAGAGAGCTTTTTCTTCCTCATGGTTGTGTATTTCAAGCTCTCAGTGTCCAAGGTAGACAGGGAATTTGGGTGCTGCTGTTTTTCTAGTTTTGAAGTGGCCCACAGAAAAAAACTTGCAGTTTTAAGTCAGCTATTTCCTCCTCCTAGGGAGATAGAACCCCAACTGAGCACTCTCTCCCTTCAAACTCTGCAGATGTATGGCCAACATTTATATAATCACTTGTCTGACTCATACCCTTTTAATTTGCTCCTCCTTCCTGTCATTAGCCAAGAAATGAGTCCATTAGTTCCTTTTTTTTTTTTTTTTTGCAAGCATTTTGGCTTGAAAATCATCTCTGCTCACTGAGGGAGCTCTCTGCAAAGCAGGCTGCTCTTTTGGGTGGGAGATGCTGGATTTTGTCATTTTCTGACTGCTGGGAGATGGCTTGGCCCCAACAGGTAATAAAGCACAAACCTTTTGGTTCTCCCAGACTGTTCAGAGAATACTATCAATTTTAATGCTCCTGTTGTTTTGAAATAAATTAAATTCTGTTAAAGACAGGTTCTCTGATAGTTTCTGGAGGCCTTCCCCTCTGCAGCTGTCAGTTCTGGCTGCCTGGAGATGCCTGGAACAGCATCTGTCCTCTACCTGAGATACAAGAGAAGTAAGAGAAAAAAAATTGCAGTAATTTCACATCCTTGTGCAGATGCTCAGATGGGAGAAAACCAAAGAGTTTGTGCTGAGGGGTGGAAATTCTGACTTTCACAGTTCAGGATCCTGTAAGACCTTTTAGTACAAAAGATATTTAGCAGGAGGTGTTGAAAAAACCACTTTCAACCCTTCAAAGCACCCCAAAGGTGTGCCCAGCCTCCTAATGCAGTTTAGGAGGTGCTCAGGTGAAGCTGTGGCTCTGTGTTGCTTTTCTGTGGTATAAATGTGTGTTAAATTGATGTGTAGAAAGAGTTACTGATGTTCTCCTGCAGTTTGATAGTCCTAAAATACTTGGTTATTACAATATGTAAAAATGGAGTGCTAAAGGTCATGGGAGGTCAATTGAAGGACTGGAGGGATACAGGATATTTCAGATCTTTTTAAGAAAATGTGTATTTTAATGGACAAAACCCCTAGAAGATCCTTTTTCTTCAGTATCCTGATACAATGCACAGTAAGAAACAAAAAAGAAGATTTAAAGAGGATAAACTTTTCTTTACATTGATTTCATCCTAAAGGATTTTTATGCAGACATTCCCATGAACTTTATGGAGCAATGTTCTGTAGTCTCTTCCAAAACCAGCCACTTCAGAGACAAAATGCTTTAACAATTTACTAATATCTGTCATTCCCATTTTAAAGCCAAATGCTAAAATTTGAAGTGACCTTTATCCATCAAAAAGTGTCAGGGATTAAAAGAGGGGTTTTGTTGCTGTTACAACTTCTTGTGCCACAGCCAAGTCACACCAACCTTCTGGCAATTTAGGAGCCCTTTGCACTGCTCTTTCCTTTGAACACCCTTATTTTACGTCAGGGCTACAGATTTACTCTTTTTTTTCCTACAGATGCAAGTGGTAACAGAGTTAAAAACTGAACAGGATCCCAACTGCTCTGAAACTGATGCCGAAGGGGTGAGTCCAGCCCCTGTAGAATCTCAGACTCCAATGGATGCAGACAAGCAGGCCATTTACAGGTAGTGATGGACTTGTGTTCTGTCTTTTGAAGGGTAAAGGATAGGGTAGAGGATTTGGGCTTTTTTTTTTTTTTAATAAATAAATAATTAGTAGCTTAAAATCAGGTGAACTCTTGGCTGTCTCTGTAATTTGTAGGGAAGGAATGAGATCAAGTAGGTTTCACTGGCAGTCATCAGCCAAGGAAAAAAACTCCTGAGGTTGTGGGATTCTTCAGCTTTAGCAGAGTTTTAAAAGGTTTTCCAAGGGTGGCTGCAAAATTTAGCAAGCCTCCTTAGACTTTAAACTGTGGTCACTTTTTGTTATACTGTAGTTTTTATCTTTAATATGAGTTTTTACTTTTATTGTAATTAGGTCAATCATTACTCCTTTTTCTTTAGGGATAACAATCTATTCCCTAGTAATTAGCTCAAAATGGATTAAATATTGATGTATGAACACACTAATTTGAGATTTTTCAGTGTTAAGTGCTGTGCTAAGCAGTTTGCTTAGTTTTCATGGGGTTAAGTGTTCTTTTACTTTAACTACTTTATAAAGACAAAATTATTACTGGTTTCCAGGTTCAAAAAAAAACCTAGGAAAAAGCCAAACAAAACACCAAAGAAAAACCCAACCTGAGGAGAAGGATGTATCCATTCATTTACAGACTTGTGCTAAGAAAATCATCTTCTCCTCAGAGGATGATTTCACAGGAGGCCTCTGAGCACAGCCTGAATACTCTTCTCCATTTTTTTAGGTTATTTCTTGATGTCTAAGTATGGCCCACATTAAAGAATAAATTAATTTTACCAGGCTTTATTTGAATCTGTGTTCATCCTATTTGTAAATCCTAAATCTCATTTCTAGTGCACTGTATTAATCTGTCTCAATGCCACTCAATTACAGTGAATTAGAGAGTCAGAGCTTTTTTGCTTGTGGTTGTTCTCTTTAATTAAATATATACATACTTTACTACTGTATTTGCCTCTGGGGTGTAGTAGATCAAAATGAAAATAAACTTTTCTCTTATTTTGCTCTAGCCAGTGATGTTATATCCAGTCTCTTCCAGAGCTTGTCACACTCACATCAGTGACTGTGAGCTTTTCTGAGCTGGATGTCTTAATTTTCACATAGGTAGAAATACTTATTCATGTATTTAATTTATTTTTTTTCTAGGCACCCACTATTTCCCTTGTTAGCACTATTATTTGAAAAATGTGAACAATCTACACAAGGCTCAGAAGGCACAACTTCTGCCAGTTTTGATGTAGATATTGAAAACTTTGTAAGGAAGCAGGAGAAGGAAGGAAAACCTTTTTTCTGTGAAGATCCAGAAACAGATAATTTGGTAAGTATTAGATGTTTATTTCTGAAACAATCATCACATTTGCAGTTTCTTCCTAAGTTCTGACCTCAGCTGGTTCTCATAGTTTCTCCACATTCTTCTGCCTATGAAAGATTCTTCTTTATATTAATGCTTAAAAATATTTTTAAAAATTTCTTCTGAGCCCCTTTTCCCTTTTATCTGTAAATTTACATTGGGCTCATCACAGTTGTTCCTGTTCTCAGCTGGCAGACATGAGTGTATTGGAGACAGAAAGAAACAAATCCTTTCCACAGCCAGACTGCCTCTGCAAATTAATTCTAGAGTGTTGGGTGTTTAACATATTTATCAAAAACATGTAATTGTTGTAATTTTTTTCTAATTTTGTTTAAATCATGCTTCACCTAGTTAATGTGAGAGAAAAGCTGTTACAAGATGACCTTAGAAAGTCTTTAACATAAACAATTTTTTTTCATGTCATTGACTCCTTGAGGCTTTCTGAAAGTCATTCCTGTGATGAAGCTGTGATTTTTCTATTTTGAATATACTTGCCTTCAGTATTTTACTCAAAAATGAGAGTTGGTTCTGTTCTGCATGAAGCAAGTCTGCTGACCTGCTAAGCCTCAGGTTATTTTCTTCATTTGTAACTCTCTGAATTCAACGCCAGATCACTGTTTTCCATTATCTCTCTAATCCCAGTCTCTTTCCAGAAGCACATCTGAAATCTGACAGTTGGAATGTGGTAGCTGTGGTTCAGTGGACGAGGAAAGAGCAGTGCTTGTGGTTTATCTTGACTTTTGATGTATTTTACAATGCTCTCATAGACAAACTGATAAGACATAGAGGAGATAAATGAGCAGTGAGATGGACTGAAAACTGGGTGAACCCCTGGGCTCAAGGGATTCTGGTGAGCAGCACGAGGTCCTGCTGAGGGCTGCTCTTAAGTGCTGTTCTCCAGGGACTGACTGTGGAATTAGAACTGTTTGACCTCTCCATCAGGGACTGGGGTGAGGGAGCACAGTGAACCCTCAGCAGGTTTGCAGGTGCTGCAGAGCTGGGAGGAGGGGCTGATCCACAGATGGCTCTGCCACCATTCAGAGGTATTTTATTGCTTTTGGAGAAGCAGAAAAAATGGGAACCTCATGGAATTCAGCAAAGGGAAGTGCCAAGTCCTAACAGGGCAATAAAAAAAGACAGACTCTGCCTCTTCTCAGTGGTGCCCAGTGAAAGGGCAAGAGGAAATGGGGATGAATTGAAACACAGGAAGTTCCATTAAACCTTTTTACTGTGAAGGTGACTGAACACTGCAGGCTGCCCCGAGAGTTGTGGAGTCTCCATCCTTGGGGACAGTCAAACTCAGCTGGACTGAGGAACCTGCCCTAGCTGACCTTGCTTTGAGCAGGGGGGTTGGATTGAACAATCTCCTGAGGTCCCTTCCAACCTCAGCTATTCTGTGGCTTCTGTGAGCCTCCAAAGATTGGTTTCCCAAAGATCCTGCTTGCCTTGACCTGTTCCCTGTGCTTTTGTCATACATAAACATGCTCAGATCCAGCTTGCTTTGGTTGCAGTTGGGTCTGGGGTGTTCAAATAGTCCTTCCAGTCAGTTGACCTGTTTGTCGTTTAATTTTGTGAGTTTAGTGACAAAGTCTCTTGGTTTATGTGGTGTTCCCCTCTGCTGATGGGCTGTACAAATCTGGCTGGTTTTGCTTGAGGTGGGTGAGGAATTATTTGTTTATGTCCTGGATTCTGTGGCTGCTGAGGTCAGTAGTGACTTAAACTGGAACCATGTTGCAAAATTGAAAATCCTTGGCACTGGACTCCTGTCCTGTGGTTGTATTGTTAGCTGTGACTTTCTGTTACTGGATACCAAATGAAACCTGAGTGCAGCTCGTCCTCTGCCTGTCCTGGAGGCTGGGAGCTCTGAACAGCTGATGTTCTGACAGGCTCTTCATGTTGTCTGGGGCAGGGAGCACAAGTTTCTGTCAAGTTGTCAAATGGCTAGCATGGCTTTCAGTCTCTTTTCAGATTGAAATATTGGTGCTTGCCACAGGGAAGGCTGTAGATGGGCAGTTTTTCCTACCTTGTGTCACATATATATTCTTTTAGAGAGATTAAAAGTCTCTCTTTAGTAGAGAAAAACACTTTTGTGTACCTTTGTTCTATCTTCTGCTCTTGCTGTCCTTCCCTTTTTAACTCCAATGTTAATTCAACCATTCATCTAAAAGGAGAAGCTGTTAAGACTGGTAATTACACTGGGCTGGAAGGGTGGAGCAGAGTCAAATAAATAAGTTATAAATGTTTGCTCAGTAGAATCAACTGGGAGCCAGAGCTAAACTAAGATGAATTGAGCATCACAACACTAAATTCAAATCCTGAGAGTCACAGGCCTGTTACAGTAAGGAAACTGGTTTCCATTTTCTTTCCTTTTACTTCTTTGGGAAGTGCCATCTAGAACTCAGCCAGACTGCAGTTTCTGTGACAGAGCTTCAACTGACAGCTCCAAAACAGCTGAATATAATTCCATGCTCCATGCTGCCTGTGGGCTAATTAATTAGATAACAGAAATTATGAAGGGTCACAGATAGTGACTGTAGGGTCACTTACAGTCCTGGCAACGTTCCACATTGTGCACTCACTTGAAGTGCCTTGAATACTCCACAGGAGGAGTTTGGAGTTCATCCAGAGGACCACAGAATGTTAATCTGGGTGGCACAGGCATTAGATCAGTTTGACCAGAAAGGAAGTTCATTAAGAGCAGTGGATGCTTGTTCCAATTTGAGCAGCTCTTACTAAGCTGTGGTCTAGATTATCTCGTTCCTTTGGTATTATAATTCCCATTCTGAATTAATTGGTGGCTTCCTGCATTGGTATTAAAAAGGATTTCAGCATTGGGAAATGCAGGTAGCATCCACCTGAAACTTAGTATTTATATATTGCTAAGCCTGGCCTGAAACCAGGTTTCAGCCCCATGTTATTATCTAGATGGAGAAATTCTGTTCTTCCCAGTTAAGCTCTCCAACAGCATCAGTTGGTGACCTTGAATCAGCAGTGACTTTCCCAAGCCTGGGTGCAGTCCTGGGCCGTGTGCTCTGGGGTGACCCTGTGGTCTGTGCTGCAGATCTCCGGTTTTCAAATCCTCTGGGAAGGAAGTGGAAGCTGAAGGTTGTGCTCCTGTTCTTACTAGACTGGAAATGTGCTTTCCTAGACCTTTAACTTGCTCCACATCTTCTTGGGATGTTTACTTGCATCCCCCTCAGTCCTTCATCAAGCATCAGTGTCAGATGATGGGTGTTTGCTGTCAATAACCAGATTTTGGTGGTCTCTGTTTTGCCAGAGGTTCTGAAGTGCACATGCTTTCTGGGAGCGTGCTCAGCTTATCCACATAACTTGGAGTATCACCTGTTGGAGCTCCACACCCTTTGCCCCTTACCCTTTGCTATCTCTGCCCCATTTTCACAGATCTTGGATTGAAAAGGCCCCAAGTGCTCTTTGTTCTCCATTATTCTCCTTTTGTGCATAGGACACACACAGCTCCTCCAGGCCTAGGAAGTTGTTCAGCAAGGGTGCTTGCAGAGAATTTTTTTAGACCTTTCACAGATTACTTCATGTTTTAAGACATTCATTGCTCAACATTTTTTGTTGCTCATTGCTCACCCAGAGGCTGCAGAAACACCACGTTGCCTCAGTTCCTGTCTCTCTTGTTGCTGCTGTTCAGAGTAAACTCCTCCCACATATGGGTGGGTTTTTTAATTTCCCCACATTCATGGCACCGTAGGATGGTTTGGGCTGGACTACAGGCTCAGGTTTGTAATCCAACCTCCTGCACAGAGCAGGGTCAGGTGTGAAGTCAGAGCAGGTTCCTTTTACACAACACAAGACAAGGAGTGTTAAACATACTCTCCCTTTTGTATTTGAACAGGACACTGCCTTTTTTGAAGACCCCCGAGTTTTTTGTTTCGTTTGGGGTAAGGATTTTTGGTTCAGTAGCCTCTTCTCAATTCTCTTAAATTCTTAGTAGTGTCAGGAACCTGAGTTGCAGTGGTGAAGCCACCTGATGTAATCTGAATATTGACTGAACAAGCCTTTCTGAATAGTGTTTTTGCTGTTTAAATATGCAGAACTGTCCCACAAACCTCCAGTTACACCTTTTCTAGCTGTGTCTCGTAGCTGGGAACTCAGAGGAGAGAGGTTATCAAATCAAAGCAAATGAAAACAAAACAGCTTTTCTTCCAGAGTTTGTGTTCTTCCACTGAAAATCTAAATTGCCCCAGGAGGATTTGGGTCAGGGAGGCAGATGAGCTGTGAATGTACATATTTTTATTGGATTTTGTGCAAATGAAGAGAGTAATTTTCTTGAGAGGATTACATGTCAATATATGGAGATTCTTTCATGTATGCTGCCATGATTCCTTCATATGATTCTTTCATATGGAGTTGCTGTGTGCTCTGAAATCCATCAAAAGCTATGGCTCTGTTCTACATCAGCAGAGGTGAGCTGGGATCATGACTTAGGCAGTGCTTGAGGCACAACCTAAGGCACTTTAGGGCTAAAGATACCACTTCTTACATTTGGACACCTATTTGTACAGGAATAGGCTCTGGATAGCAAGAACTGGAAGTTTTTCACTACCTTTTCTTCCTTTGCTTGTTTACCATGATCTTTTCTTAAAACAATTCCAACAATAGTGGAAGGTGTCCCTGCCCATGGCAGGGGGGTTGGAACAGGGTGACCCAAACCATTCTAGGATTCTGTGAATATCCACAAATCTCATGGTTGCTTCATCTCTGTGCATTCCTCTGAAATGATGCTCCAGTTTCATTGCTACAGCTGAAAAGACTGAATCAATTAAAAACTTTCATTGTTCTGTGGCATATTCTATGCAGCAGCACTGAATAAATGAAATATTACTGCTGCTGTGACCAGTCTGAAAACACTTTGTATTACCTTTGTCCAACTTGGGTTATTTTATCAGGAGTTCTTGATTTTTGTAGTTTTAAGGAAAAAGTGATCTTCTGCTGACATGAAGTTTGGTCCACCTGTGCTGCAAGAGAGCAGGAGCCATATGGCCTCAATTAATGTAGCTGTAAATGAATTAATAAGTCCTGGTGACAGGCATGGCATATTTACAAAGTTTTGTTTTCCTGCTAACCACAGCAGCACAGCTTCCTGCAGGTGCAGTATGATGGAGAAGGGCTCTGCAGAAACCTGTTACTGAGGCTTGGTTTGTGGTTAATTTTGACTTTAATTCAATTTTCACCTCAAGTATCAACCATCAATTTTAAAGTAAGTCTAAGCTGAAGAAAGGACTTTCGTTTTTCCTCCAAGCACATGCTGATAAATAAATAATACAAATATGGCTAATGTTTAAAAAACCTGACTCTCTTGACTGAGCAAAAATAAACTAATCTCTAGAATGGTCAAATATGACATGCCCAAAAGCATATTTTGTTACCTCAGTTTTAGTTGAGTGTTTAAAGCACTCACTAATATTATGTGCAATGTGCTGATCTGTCACACATGAAGAATTTTCTATTTTAACCTTTTTTTGTCTCTGAAACAGAATTTCTTGAAACACAGATGACCTTTGTTTTGTGTTAAAATTTAGTTACATTTGCATACTTTAACTTTGTTGTGTTTAAAAGTGCTGAAGCACAGTTCAAACAGCAGCCTGGGCTGGGTTAGAAGATCACTGGTTTGTGGCTCAGTGCTGGGGCACTGCACTGAGTGTTTCAAAGGCTTTCAGTGTCATAGGTCAAGAGAGTTCAAATATTAATTTGGATCAACTCCCTCAAATCTACAGCTCAGGGTTTTCTGCAGCTGTTTTTTGAAAGATAAATGGGTTTGGGTTTTTTTTCTTTTTAGAGAAGAACTAATTTGTCCTCTTTTTGTTTAATCAATTTTTTTTATCTTGTTTGTTTTAACACACAATTGTCTGCACTGAGTGTCCTAGAACTGAAATACCTCCTGCTGAAAAAACAAGGGAAAGATGTGTCTCAGTGAAAGCTGAAGTGTCATGGTGGAGAGGGGAGCACACCCAAAAGTTTCCCAGCCTTGATCTCCTTTGGGTGACTTGAGCAAAGGCATCTTCAGCTCCCAGTTGGCTTCTGGAGTTAGAAGTTATAGGTGGATTAGTTTGGAGGGTGTCATTTCTGTACACTGCATTCACTGCTCTGCCCAGGTAAATAACCCCTCATGCAGGGCAGATTTTTCCAAATAATTGTAAAGTCAAGCTCTGCACTGTGCTTCAAATTACAATTATTCACTTTCATAAAACTGGAGGATATTTTTCTCAGACATCCAGCACAGCACAGAAACACTGGGGGTGGCATGTTGTATAAAAAATACTTACTTTGCTTGTGTGTTGTGTACATATTTGAATGTCCTGGATTTCCTACTGCTTTTAGACCATCTGGATTTGGTTTTAGCTTCTGATCTTCTGCCATGACCCTTACAATCACCTAAGCTATTTTTATGCAGTATGTAATACCACTGGTTATCCAGGCTTACAGGGTTTTTCTCACAGTGAGCATGACAAATATTCTCCTCACATACACATCTCCTGTCCCTGGATTCTCATTTAAACATAGATTTGGTTTTTTATTTGGTTTAGTGCTTTGTATTTAATGTTTTGTATTTCAGCATCGGTTTCCTCACCTGAAAGTTCTTACAAGATTTTACCTGAGAGTTGTTCAGCTTTGACATAAAATCACAGAGGAACTTAAAAGCTGTAGCACTGAAGAGCTGTTTGATTACTTTAAGCTTTGTTGAACAGTGTGGCTAAATTTGGGACCTCTTTATTCTAATTTTATTGAAAAATAAAAGCTTTCATCCTCCCTAGCAATTTGTGGGACAAATCTATGCTTAATCACAGGAGATTCTTCTTTCTCACTGTTATCTCAAGCTCATCTGTACCCTTCTGGTTTCCTTGTGTCAGGGGGTAATGTGGAGCTGAACCTGGTGTTTCTGATTTATGGAGCTCAGAGAACTGCTGCTGGCCAGGCCTGCCCCAGCCCTGCTTTCCAAATAATCCATGTGGATGGGACTGCTTTCCATCACTTCCAGTCTGGTGTGGTCTGTGACCCAGAGCTGTACCAGGGGTTAAAGACCACATGGACTTCAGGCTCATCCTGTGCCCTGTGACACCTGGACTGCTCTGTCTTCCTGAAGTGTCACATGTGACAAAGATCACTTTGTTGTCCTGTTTTGTGTCCCCTGTGGGGCAGTTTTATTGTGTTCCTTTCACATTCCAGGAGTTAGCAATTAGTCCTCTGCTTTAATTGGGTGATCTTTGTTACTGGAAAGGAGTCTTTGCTTACATCTCACATTAAACATGTTTATTAAATGGACAGTTATTTTGTTTCTAATGGGTTTTTTCCCAATTTTCTCCCTCAGATGGTAAAAGCAATCCAAGTTCTACGTATCCATCTGCTGGAGCTAGAAAAGGTTAATGAACTCTGCAAGGATTTCTGCAGTCGTTACATTGCCTGCCTGAAGACAAAAATGAACAGTGAAACTCTATTAAGTGGAGAGCCTGGAAGTCCTTATTCACCTGTGCAATCTCAGGTGTGTTTCAAATACTGTTCAGTGCATTTTTGCTTAGTTTTTTGCTTAGATTTCCTTAGGAACCTATAGCTACACTTCCATAGCTATCAGTGCAAACATTGCAAACAGAGTTTCTGCAGTTTCCTGTATTCTCTCAAATCAGTTACTAAGAGCAGAAAGAGCTGCTTTTTTTTCTTTTCTTTTCTTTTTTTCTTTTTCTTTTTTTTTTTTTTCTTTTTTTCTCTGTGCACATCTGTGTGCCACTGCCTGATGGACAAATTTGTTGAAATGTGCCAGAACACAGAGTCAGTTTTTTATTCTCTTTTATGATTTTTCTCTCAGTTCAGCAAATGGAGATATTTGGAATAGCCTGGATTTGCTTTTTTTTTTTTTTGAAGGAGGTCAGGAAACAGAATAAACAAAGAAGAAAAATTTTCCTTGTTAAGCTCTCCTTAGTCTGCCTCCTTTATTAAAACATTGAGATGACTGATACATTTTATACACAATCTGATTCTGGAATAAATAGACAATGTCTGCTGGATTAAAGTTGCAATATTGTATTTTCTGCATTAACCACAGTTAATTACAGGACTTAATAGGTGATGGTTGATGGGTTTGCTGTCAGATGCTGCAGAGTGAGCCCTGCCCCCCCAGTACCAACTGGATCCTGAGTCCTAGGGCATGGCCCTTCTCTGTGTCTGATCCAAAATGCCTCAGTGACTTTTAAACTTTTCTAGAGTCCTTACTTAGGTTTTGATGTCTGGAAGTGTGGAAAGGAGATTCTAAAATCAGGCAAAAACAGCTTTTAAAAGGATTTTTCTGTATATCTTTTACAGTTTTCTGCAGAGACATGAGGGCCTCCTTTTGCATTTGCTATCAAAAGAGATTATTGATACATACTCAGGAAATGTGTAAGAGATTGCATGTTCAGGGTTGAGTAAGAGCTATCTTGAGCAGAATAAATATACTGAATATTTAATACATTATGTTGAAATTGAAGTAATTAAGGTAATAACTAAAATTCTAAAGCTTTGATGCTTGTAATAAGAGCATCAAGGGTCATTTCATTTGTCCTTTTTCCGTCTTGCCTTTAGAAACTGTTTCTTATTCTTTACATACATAGAACTAAAATTTCTCAAAATTGCTTTACATCTTTTCTAACAGTTGCTTTCATGAGGGTTTTCAAAGGTAATGGTTGGTGATAATGAGGAAGTTAATGCAGGTAATGATGAACCCCTAATGAAGTATCTTTCTCTTTGAAGGTAATCCTGTGATTAAACTCCAAATGTATTTTAGAGCCAAAAATATGCAATGCAAATTACAAAAATACACCAGCATGCTTGATCTCCTTACATTAAAATTTAAAAAAAAAAAAAGTTTGAAAAAATGTAAGCAACTAATTGTTTTATTTTTCTAGCAAATTCCAAGTGCCATTGCAGGCACACTCAGTCCCCAAGGGATCATGGTGCCAGCATCAGCATTGCAGCAGGGAAATGTAACTATGGCAACAGTAGCAGGTATGACACAAAAAAACAACTGGCACCTTGCCCTTCATCTTGGTTTCCTTTATGGTTGTTGCAAAAACTACACAAATACTTTTAAAAATGTGGTTTAATACCTGAAAAGTTGTTGTAGTACAGTCAAGTGCTTTACTGGTTTAGAGATGCTTGTTTAATTTATGTGTTTCCCAAGTATGCCTATGGGAGTGGCAGTTCCATAAATAATATTAAGAGATCTTTCTGTGCAACACTACATTTGTTAAAAAACATTCCAGAGACTGTGGTGTTTCACTATTATTTTTTTCTCCTCAAAACCAAGAATTTTATTTGACAAAAAACATTCATTACCTAAACCACTCCACTTGTTGGCTGCCTCGTGCTCCCTGGAGTTTGGAACCACACCTACAAGTCTGTGAAATCCTTCATGTCCTTGTCCTGTGGAAATGACATTTGATCTGAAACGTTTAATCTTGCTTCTCAGCAAGGTTTTAAATCAAAGCCAGCTGCCTGCCCTAAGCACTGGCCACATGTGGGTGTGGGTTTGGTGTTGTGACCCTTCTTGGCTGAAGACCTAACTCAGTTAAACCAACACAATGAATTGTTTTATAGCCTGCTAATCATGGCATTTTCCTTTGAAAATAGCTTTAGAATGCCTAAAATACAGGGCAATGTAATCAAATTTTGTACAGTTTTTTGTGAATGGATGAAAATTTTAGCCTAGCAAAGAGCACATCTTGCATGCTGCCTAGAAAAGAAAAGTTGGTGTTATTATCAAAAGTCTTATATGGTGTGCAGTGCTGATGTGTTTAAAGAGAATAGTACTTGGAAGGGCTTTTTCTTCCCCATAATCTGTGTTTCTGTTTTGCTTCAAGGGGGGACAGTGTATCAGCCAGTCACTGTGGTCACTCCACAAGGTCAGGTGGTGACACAGGCACTGTCACCTGGGACTATTCGGATCCAGAACTCTCAGGTTTGTTTCAGAATGGTGTTCTGGGTGGAAATAAATCCCAGTGCTTTTAGGAGTTTTGGTTTCAGTTTCACACACTGGCAGGATGGGCTCTGTGTGCACACAGGGTAATTAATGGTAAATTAGTGCAGCCACTGCTGTGGGAGCTACAGGTTGTGTAATATGTTATAAGGTCCCCCTTGCCACAACAGAGCTCCTACCTGCTGATTGTCTTCCTTTACTCCTGCCAGAAGAGCATAGGTACATGAAATTAAAAAAAACCAAACTAAAATTAAAGAAGACCTCACCCCTAAACCCAACAAACAAAAAAACCCCATCAATGCAAACCAAAAACCCCTCTGAATTAAATGAATACTTTTTCAATGATTATAACTTTTCTAATCATGGAACTGTGTTTATGGCTGGATAGATTTAATGTATTGCATTAAGGTGCCATACTTTTATAATGAGAAATTTAGCTTTTTATCATGATGGCAACCACTATTACTGTGAAACTGTATGTATTTCAGAGTTTTGCCATTTTGAGAAGCATTTTTCTATAAAGCCTTCAAAATACTCAGTTGAGGCTGTGAGAGTTCCTCACTTTTGGCTCCTTATTCCCTAAAATATAAGGGCCAGCACTCCTTTGTGGGAGGCTCTTAAGAGCTGGATCTGCAGAGTTCAAAGAAACAACTAAAGAAAAAGAATCATGAAAACAAGACCATCTTCTAGTACAGAAAACCTTGCTAGCTTTCTCTGGAAGTGGTAAACCAAATCTTCCTGGAATCTGGATTTCATTAAAAATGTGAATGAGGAGCTCCCATCTCCACAGGATAAAATCTGTTGGTAATCCCTGACTCATTGGCTTCTTCTCTCCCTTATTCTGGCCTTGCAACCAAAAAAGTGTGCACAGAGTGTTCTTTGACTCGGCAGGAGCACATCTCTACTCACCCATGTTCTCCCCTAGAACAGACAGCTCTGTCCTCACACACCTCTCAGAAAGAAAAGTGTAAAATTTCTCTCCTGGACTGAAGGGATTTTGAAAAAATGGGGGTTTTTACCTTTTATGAAAAAAGTAAAATACTGAGAGGAAAATAATGCCTCTAGCCTATAAATAAAAAAAGACTTGACCTTCTGTATACAACTGAGAGTACTCTTGATGTTAGTAGGAGTCTCCAAACTCAGCTATGCAAAGGTCACCCATAGAAAACCCTTCTTCAGTGTCTTCTTTTTCAGAGTTCAGAATGCTCTGGAGATAGGGAAAAACACTGTGGAAAAGCTACTGAAAGTTCATTATAAAGCCTCCATATGCAAGCAGGTTATTTAGAATGTAAGGCATTACTTTGGAAATTGAAATGTGCTCCAAATATATATATGGAGTAATTTGATAGCCTAAACCTTGTTTAAAACTCGTTTCCTACATATTGATTGGCTTAAGAAATTGCTCCAATTTGTCTGGAAAACCTGATTTAGAATTATTTTGGTTACAGTTGTCTGAAATAGAATATTATATGCAATTTATGTGCTGTTTCTTTCTATTTCTGCATAAACATTTAAGAATTTACTCCCAAATTCAGATAACCAGTGTGCAAATGATTTGATGAATCCATAGGAAGTGAAAAACAAAGACAAAGAAATACAAATATTTAGGAACTAGTATGGGTTTTGTAAAGTGAACTGTAGGTTCTACTGTATAGATCTTAATGCTCTTTAAGAATTAATGCATTTAACAGGACCTTTAGCATCTTTGTTTGCAACTCCAGCATAATAGTTAATTTTACTTTATCCTCCATTTAAATCTTAAATCAGGAATATTTTACAGCTTCTTTAGTTGTTTATGTTTGCACACAGTGAGTATATTCAAGATATTCAAGCCTAATTTCTTTTCAATCCTTCTATAAATGAGCTGTTCAATCACTGATACAGAACTGCCATTACTATGCTAACTGCCTTATTTCTTCTAAAATTGCATGTGCAGCTCCAGTTGCAATTAAACCAAGATCTAGGCATCTTGCATCAAGATGATGGCTCTTCAAAAAATAAGAGAGGAGTTCTTCCCAAGCACGCTACAAATGTGATGAGATCTTGGCTTTTTCAGCACATAGGGGTAAGGGCTGAGCCTGGGCAGCTTTTTATGTAGCTCTTTCATGTGGTCTCTTATGACTTTCCTCCACAAACAAGGTGAATTTATTCTGTTGTCAATTATGGAATCTCAGTTCAGTTCTCCCTGGGGTCATTTGGAGTAGTTCCACAGTCTAATGCTGGTTGACTTTTATTAATATTTTAATAAATGTGTTATGTTTGTGTTGCATGGTCTCAATAAGTGTTGTTACAGGGAACCTTTCTTCATTTCACTCTGTTGGGAACTTAATGCTCTCTATACCATGAGTCATAAAACAAGAAAAAATAATTCCTCCTGTATTTTGACTGCAGAAAATTTCAAATTTATTCCCTTTCCAGTCCTTCTGATGGGTACCAAGCATGTCACTGTCTGCTTGTGCTTTCAACTGTCCTTCCTTTGCAGGAATCCTTACCTTGAAAGGATAAATGGCTCTCAAGCTGTTACAGTGTTGAGTTGATTGATATTTTGCCTTTTACAACTGGTGCAGCAGAGAACTGACACAGGGAAGCTGCGTGTGCACTTCTTGTGTTACGTGCCCCGTCTTCATCTGAGTTCAGAGCAGCTTTATTTAACTCCAGAGTGCTCCTCACTTCTCTCACATGACACTGCCCTGGCCAGCAGAACTAATCAGAGCTGCTCACATGCTGTGCTGCCCAGGGATCATGCTCTTTAATAAAGACTGTCAGCCATGAGAAGCTTTTTCTTCTGAATTACACAGCAGCAGCTTCACGGTGCCATAGACACTCTCAAGGATAAAATCAGGTTTTGTGTAGTAAAGCAGTCTTTGTTTAATTATTTTCATCTATGAAAGTTTGTGTTTTAATGTGTTTTAATGAGTCAGATGGCCTTAATCCACCCTCTTTAATCAGATGTAATAAAGGAGTTCTTATTTTTGATGAGGAGATGAGAAAAAAGCTTATTCCTTTTTTTGTTTGCTTTTCTGGCCTCTTTAGCATCCATATCCAACAGAGGATGAGAAGAAGCAGATTGCAGCACAAACAAATCTGACACTACTCCAGGTTAACAATTGGTAAGAGCAAAGCCTTTACTTAATATCTGTCCTTATCTCCACGTGCTTACAGCTTAGAAATAGTGAGGAGCAGAACTTGGACATCTGGAGTTGAACTTAAATATTCTACGTATGTTACAAAATATGTGTAGAAATACAAGAGTTTTGCACTGGCACACAAGCATGTTATTTTTATAAGGTATAAGAATACTCATGCCATTTCAATTATATAAGGACTCCAGAAAACTTTGCAGCATTAAGGAATTGTGTTCTGTTCTAGGGCTGAGAGATGGAAGTACTCTCATGTCTCTCCTGCAAGTAAAGACATTGAAGTCTAAAGGCATTTAGTGGCCTGATGGCTGCAGATGTGTAAGAAGTGAACAGATTCTGTTCTTGTACCACAGGATGCTCTCCTGAGCAGTGATGTCTGAATGGAGAGGCAGCTCCACTAGCTCATGGTTCAGCATGTTTAGTCATGTCTTATCTTCCCTGGAGGTGTGAGATAAGGCACCTGCCCTGCAGAGGAGAGGAGGGAAGATGCTGACATGTGTCCTATTCACCTTGTGGCATCAGTTCCTAAAATTGCTGCAGCAAAGTCCCCCAGGGATCTGCCTCACATTTCAAAGATGACACTGGCTGGGAGGCTGAGGAGGGGTCCAGGGGGGAAATAGTCAAGATAGTGACAGAGCACTGGTTCCAAAAGTGGAACAGGGTGACTGTGCCTGTGTGACTTGTGGCCATGGAGCTCTGCTCTGACTGCAGCCTTCACAGAGCATTGTATTACAGCTTAGGAACCTGCCAGCTGCACCTGATTTCCTCCCACTGCAGGTAAAGGTGGCTCCTGGATATGTTTTGTGAGATTTAGGGATGATACCTTCAGTCACAACTCCCTGCCACAGCTCACTATGTTGAAGTTGATTCAGTTTAAGTATTTTCTTGTTCACTAGAAGAAAGGGGAAGGGCAGCATTCAGCATGCTAAAAGCATGTGAAAACCAGAGAAATTAAAGGAATCAGGACAGATCTGAAAAATGTGTTTGCTGTTTTGTTTCCAGCCCTTGGAAAGCCAGGGAGCCTGTAAAATAAGCTTAAGGGAGTAAATGAAACCAGACCAAACAAACCAGGCTAGGCAGGGGCTAGATTTTAGGTGAACCCTAATGAGAGGAGTATCAGCTTTCTGAGCTGGGCTGTCAGCAGGTTTTCTGGTGCTTAGTTTTTAATAAGATCCTGAAGTGTACATCTGTCGTGCTGTCTGGAGAATTTTTCCTTCTGAGGTGGGGGGAAAATTGCTGTTAGCTGCACAATGATAGAAGTGCTTCCTTAGCTAGTTTGCCAAAATTGAAGGATGCTGGTATTCTAGGAGTGCTTCTGCACTTTAAAAAGATTGTGAAGCCCAGCTGATAGAAGATTTTATATTCCTAATTTCTTTTTCCTGCTGCATACTTTGTGAATGTGAGAGAGAGAGAGAGATGGAATTTACAGCCACCTGGTCCTGAGTTCACCTTGCCCTCGATTGTGTTTAGGTTTATCAATGCTAGAAGGCGAATTCTTCAGCCAATGCTGGACTCCAGTTGTTCTGAAACTCCCAAAACAAAGAAGAAAACAGCCCAGAACCGACCTGTGCAGAGGTTCTGGCCTGACTCCATTGCCTCAGGAGCTGCTCAGCAGCAATCGAACGAGCTCGCCATGTCAGACGGTGAGCAGAGCTGCCTGAACACAGATAATGAACTTAATTCCTCCCTGACAGGGAAATGGAGGGTTTGATGCCTGTGGTGGGAGGGAAATTCTGGGTATTTCAGTATAAACGTGGGAAAACAACAGAAATGTGTCACTTTTCCTCCCTTAAACAATTTTCTGTGCTTTAAGGAAGCGTGTTGTATTGGAATTTATGTTGAGAGACTGTTGCTTTTGTTTCAAAAGGTATGAAATGACAGAATAAAAGATGTCAAAATTGAGATGTACAGCTAAGTTCTCTCTGTGTGCACGTCAGGAGTTGGATGAGCAGCACTGGGTTGCAGCTTCAGCTTCATGGCTGAGCATCTGCAATTCCACATCTGCCTCATGTGGTTCAGGCTGAACAATGAGAGGCAGAAGAATGTCACAGAGCCTCCCCAGACTTTGACTGAAGTAACTTCTTCAGTGTCAGATCAAACAAAAAGATTTAAGAAAGATAAAGAACTACTTTAATCCCAGGACCATCCTTTCTGTCCCGCTGCCTGGTGCTTTATTCTTTCCAGTTTGTAACAGCTTTTCCCTGAGCCTCTGCTGGCTCTGACAGCAGCTTTATCCACTGAAGTTACCTGGAATCTCTGTGAACACTCCCACTCTTCTGCAATGAACTAAGCTGGAAAACTTTGCAGAAGTAGCCTTGTGATGGCTCAGTTGGAGAATTGCTGTAGTGGGTGTCCATAGCACATATTTAAGGATCACAGCAGGAAGTCTGAGGTTCCTGACCAACCTAAATCTGGCATTTCCTGATACTGAAGTGTCTGACAACCTATACAGCTTCTAGTTCCATGCAGTTCTTACGTGTCCTCCCTGTTGATGAGACACGAGCTCTGTTGTGTGTCAGGAGAAGGCAGGAAGGTGCTGAAGTGCTGTGGTTGTGCCCTGCAGGTGCAGTTGTGACCATCACAGCTCCAGTGAACATGAATGTAGACAGCCTGCAGTCCCTGTCATCCGATGGTGCCACCCTGGCTGTGCAGCAGGTGATGATGGCAGGGCAGAGCGAGGACGAGTCCGTGGACAGCGGAGAAGATGATGGAGGAGACCTCTCAACAACAAATATCAGTGGGCTGGTCTTGGATAACAGTGATTCCCTGCAGTAGGAAGCACCAGAGTGTGGAGAAAAACACTTAGGAAAAAGAATGGACTGACTGACTGACTTTTTATAGTTTGCACAGCAAACATTTTACACAAGTTTTATTTCTAATATGTTTTATATGTAGATATAGAAGGGTGCACTTTTTTGTATTTCATAGTAAGCTTAAAGAGTGTTTTTGCAGGTGCAGCAACTTCTTTCAAATGTGGTTTGTTTTTTTTTTCTTGTTTCTTTTCCTTTCCTTGTTTCAGAAAATTATATCTAGTAATATAAAGAACCACGTAAGCACCCCTTTGTTCTCTGAATTGGAAGTGCTGCAGTTTCTGATGAATTATGCAGTTTCAATTAGTGCTGTTATTTAACACAGCTTTTGATGGGCAGGTGATGTAAATTTAAAGCATGTGACACTAGTGTGTGAAACTTGATTATTGAGTTAGATGCATATATTTGAAAGATGCTTCTGCACCTTAAAAACTGCTAGTCTGAGGTGGACAGCAACACACATAAAAAGAAACTGTTGATGTGTGATTCAGTAGAGAATGTATGGCAATTTAAATAAGTTTAGTTTCTCTCATAGTCCGTGAGCCTGTTTATCATTTGCTATAAAAACTCCTATTTTTACCTTGCTGGGGTTATTGGATAAAAAAAAAAAAATATTTTTATAAATTCATTAGAAATTGGGATGACAACTGTATTAAGCAGGAGGAAAAAAAAAATTTCCAGAGGGGAAAAATAAATGTTTAGTATTCCTATTTGGAAGGTCTGAAAATTGACCCAATTTAATAAACAAGCCTACAGTAGCATTCTATGATTCTCAGCTATCCCACAGTGATATACTATATTTGATAATAGCATAAGAAGGGCCCACTGTTTGATGGGATTTTGATATTGTCAAACATTGATTTATATTATGTGTAAACTAATATTCAAATTGCATAACTCTGTATCTAGACTTGTATCTGAAAATATTTGCTAAATGAGTATTCAGGTAAGTAAGTTCAAATACCCACCACTTTTCCAATTATTAGAGAAGTTTAACAGTTTATAGTTTGTACAACTGAATCTGAAAAAAAAAATGAAAAGTTGCCTACTATACAGTCATGAATTCTGCTATTTTATTGCATTTGAAATATTTTCCCCTAATACAAAAAGAAAAAATATAACATGGATTTATATAAAATTTCTTCAGATCTGAAGTTTACTACCAGAATATACAGCAGGCTTTGTTAGAGTAGGAAATCCTTGTGTGTCATTTAAAAAATGAAGAGCTGGTGGAGAAAACAGCTGGGTTTTGGTTTGGTTTTGGTTTGGTTTCTTTTTTTTTTTAAATTTTATTTTTGTTGTGGTAACAGTTACTTCTTTTCCCAAAGTTTGAAGTCTGTGATTGTCTATCCATGAACACTTGCTTTTGGAACTTTGTATTTCCCCTTGTTGAGTACAAATAAGAGACTCAAGAGCCTCATGGTATGATCAACATCCTCTTTTGTCCCTGTCCTTTTGTCACAGTGGTGGCTTAGGTCAAGTCTGGGTGTGTTTCTAAGGTGACAGGGAGGGAATCTTCAGACACTGTATTTGAACAAAGCCCTTTGGCAGATGCAAATACTGAACTGAAAACTTCATTTCTGCTTCTCAGAACACTCAGGCACGAGCTTAGGTCCCCTTGATTTGAGGAGGAGGAGTAAGGAAGGTACTGCTGGACATCCTGAGATGGTTGGTAGCTGGTCATGGCAGATTGTCTTCCAAGGCAAGGGTGAGTTGGCAGGAAGAAAAGCTTCAGGAAGAAATATCAGTGGCATTGCCACACACACATGGAGAAAAACAGGAGTTGTTTTGGTTTTTTAATGGTTTTTACCCAACACAGGAGATGTTTCTGCTGCTCTGGCTCTCAGCTGGTGCTGCCTGAGGATCTTCCTTAGTTCCAGTGCTGTAGTGACCTGCTCCACTGGACTGGTGATTTCTAAAGAATTTGGGGTTTTCTGACTTCTCTGCTTTGCCACTAATGTGCCATGTTTGTTAGACAGCACAGTAAATGGATATTGAAAGATGTAATTTTTGACATCTTTGACAGAGCATGACTATCTCCAAGACTGTTGTCAAATCCAGTTTGACCCCAAACCACTTGAAAAGACAAACCATGTACAAATCCTGCTCCTTTGGAAACCTTCAGCCTACTGCCCCTAGAAAAGACAGATTACTGCAACTCAGAGACAAATTCTGTATTTTTTATTTTAATTGTTTTTAACTCCAATCCCCACACTTTCCATTCTATAGCAGGTTATATTTATTTGGGGTTTTTATTGGAAACAACAAAGCCTCAGGATTTGCAAACTTCTGAAAGTTAATTTTTCAGAAAGAAGCCATTTTCTAGTTAGATTTTTTAAAAAAATTATTATTCCCCCCACCTTACATGCAGCAGAAGTTTTATTCTTCCAGAACATGACCTTGTCTTCAGCTGCTTTATCAGTTCCTGGAGACTGAAGTTGACAGAGTTTACTGTGAAAAGGGAACATGGAATAGTTTCACTGTCAGATTAGAAACAAAAATCATATAGGGACATGAATTCCTAAAACTGAAAAGGCTTTACCAATGTAAAGGTATTGCTCAACATACAAAACTCAAACCTTTTCTTTCAATTCAGTGAGATTTCTGTAGTGGGTGTGAACTGCAGGGAAGTGCTTGTTCTTTTCATGATTTAAAAGAAGAAAAAACAAGTAGAGTCTTTTTTTAATATTTTTTTTGTTTGTTGCATAAGAAAGATTGCTGGTTTCAGCAAAGCATCACCATTGAGGAAAGGTACATGTTTACATTAGTTAAAAACTCTTTATAGGGCACCTGACTTCAAGTCCATGTATAATTCTCCCCCTGCCCCCAATTAAAGTCATATTCATAAGCAATAGAACTAATTTGGTTTTCAAATCAATGTGATTCTTCTGCAAATACAATTATTGAAACTCTGAAATTTTTCTCAATCTAACCCAAAACAGGGGTTTCAGTCCAGTTTTTTCAAGATTCCTGGAATAGGCAAGGCAATTTTCTGTTTTTTTTTTTACCTTTGGAAGCCTTGCAGTTCAGTAAATCAATTCCAAAACGATCAGGATGAGTTTCTGAATGACTGTTACAAAGAAATAATCACGTTGGAGAACACTCAGAATCAACTCTGGCTCTGCTGAAGGTTTTCTCCATCTGGATATTGTGTCACAGGGGAGTCCTGCTGACCTCAGGGAAGCTCCATATGGATCCATGTCAGGCTGCATTTACCTTTCTCTGGTCGGGAATCTGACCAGATTCCTGATTTCTCTGTCAGGAATCTTTTGGAGAGCTCTTCTTCCAATGGAAACCTGGTGTGGGTGCAGGGCTGGGCAGGGCAGGATCTCATCTCCACCTGGGCTGCTACAGATACTGTTTTATGCTGTTTAAAACAGAGCCAGAGGCCAGAGCCTCGGTGAGGAATTGCAGTTCCCAGTTCTGTGCTTCCAGAGCAGCTTTGGGTTTATGGATACTGGGATGGAGCAGGAGCACACATGGCTCAGCCCCCAGCTCCTGGGCTGGGACTGGCTCAGCTGCTCAGAGCACGGTGCCAGCTTTGGTTCATTCCCTGGGGTCCCTTCTGACTCAGTGCTCTCTGAAATACATGGGTTTGTGTCTGGGAGAATCAGGAATCTGCCTTCCTGCCTTTAGGAGCTTGGCAGCCCACAGGATGAAACAAAGCCTTTCCAAGGGATGATAGTTGCACTTAAAGAAAAATCCAGAACACCCTGGTGTTTTGAAAAATTGGAACACGTGGGTTTAATTGCGATTAAAGCTGATTTAACATTTTGTTTTCTGAAGCTGAGTCGTCTTGGGAGAAAAAAAATGAATAAGTATCTGTCTATGCAAGACAAAAATGTCAAAAATGTGTGAATTACCCATTTTTAGGTACTGTATTGTTATTGTCTCTCTGACTTCTGTTCCTTTGATCAGTCTCTTCAACCTTTCAGCCTTACCTTTGGCTTGGAGTTGAACAGGCAAAATGTAGTTTTGAAATCCTGTTGGAAATGTAACTTCGTTCCCTCATGAAAATCTCGCATGTTAAACAATGAAGTGAAATTTTTTGGTTTCCTAATAATAAATTCCAACTCTCAGCACCTCCTGGAAACAGCACATCCCTGAACAGGCTCGTGTGACCGTGGTGTGCAGAGCACCAGCCCTCGGCTCTTCGCTCAGATCAGCGGCTTCATCTCGCCAAAGTCCAGCTCAGCCTCGATTCCTGCCCCCTGCCCCTGCCCCTGCCATGCTAAACTCCTTCAAAGACCTTCTGGTTTCTTTAATGTCCTGATGGTCCAGCACAAAGTGCAGTGAAACTGGCACTGATGTCACCCAGAAATACAAAATTTGTTCCTTTTCTGTCACTTAGTTCTTTAGCACCTGCTGGGTGATCACGGTTTGGTTTTGCCAGAGAAAAGCAAGGTGTGAGAAGGCAGGGAAATGCCTTTCTGACCTTGTAGAGACCCATAAAGGTTCACAGTTGGTGTTCCTGGAATTCAGTGTTTCAGGGGAGCAGGAGTGGCCCCTGATCTGCCCATGGCTGAGCAGCACTGGGTCTGCACAATCGACAATCTTCAAAATGTGAACCCTCTAACTTTGCTTCCCTCGGTTCTTAAGGGATTTTGAAGCAACTGATCTATCAAGGGATAAAATTAAAAATGAGAATATGCTTCATGGGTGATTTATTTTTATGCTGCTGCTCTCTGTGAGCAGAAAAAGCACATTTTGGAAGCAAAGCATTTACATTGCTTTAACAGTGTTGTTTGGCTGAAAGACAAATATGTTTTCAGGAAATCTTGAGCATAGTTTCAAACTATTTAACCAGTTCTTGGCCAGGCCTTTGTATTTGTTTGGGGTTTCTTGTTTATGCAAATGGAGAAAAATGTTTACCAGTTCTTACCAGTGTGGGGATTTTTATTACACTTTTGTAATGCAGGAGCAGCTTCAATGAAAGAAAGAATTAGCAGGTAAATAGTCCATAATGTTTGACTTTGGGTGGGGTTTTCTTTTGTTGTTGTTGTTTCAAAATTATTAATTAAAATGGCATGGACATCAAACTTCAGTAATGGTTCCAAGCATATATGGCCGTGACTTATTTGAAAACACTTCCTCTGCAAATCCTGTGTGTTAAATTGTTTAACCAGACTGTAATGCCTTTCTAAAATCACCACACTGTACCAAATCTGAGCTCTGCAGGAAATGAGCAGCTCCTTTATTACAAGATTCTTCTCAAGCAACAATTTCAAACTCCTTCCATATCCAGCGTGTGAGTCCTGCTCAGCAGAGCTGAAATCAGACTTGGTGCTCTTGGATTTCCTTCTGCTGAGTTCTGGAGCATTCTTTATTCCTGCTGCAGCATTCTTTATTCCTGCTGCAGCATTCTTTATTCCTGCTGTCTCTTGCCCAACCTCTGCCATGGTGACACCCACGTGTGCCTCCAGAAGGGAAGAGGGCAGATTTTGGATCATATTTTGTGGTTAGAGGGTTAATCTGTGGATAGCTGAGTAGTTTGTGTTCTAGACAAAGGAATATTTATCATTTCCTTGTCTGACATTAGAAGAGTGTCTGAGAGTAGTGCCAGTAACTCCTGATGTTATAATTGGAATTAATTTTAACTCCATTGATGCCAGGGAGCTTTTTTTTTTTTCCTTAATCTGAAATGAATAAACAACCCAAGAAACAAAAAATCCTCCACCTGTAAAGGACAAGGGGTTATGGCTTCAAACTGAGAGAGAGTAGGGTTAAATTAGATATCAGAAAAACTTCTTCCCTGGGAGGGTGGGGAGGCCCTGGCACAGGGTGCCCAGGGAAGTTGAGGATGCTCCATCCCTGGAAGAGTCCAAGGCCAGGCTGGATGGGGCTTGGAGCACCTGGGATAGGGGAAGGTGAGGAATTGGATGATCTTTAAGGTCCCTTCCAACCCAAACCATTCTGTGATATGATAATATCAACTAAATTAGGGCCCATATTGAGTATTTTTAATTGGGTGGTTTCAAATTGCCCTGAGAGAGAAATCTCCTCTTCAAGAAGCCATGACAGGAATCAGCAGCTTAGTTGTAAAAAACTGGTGAGCTGGTTTGCTTTTGTGGAGCACCAGTTTACAAAGTCCTTTAGTCTGCAGCTCAGGGCTGTTCCTAAATAGTTCTCTTTGTGAAAACCAGAGCAATCTCCTCAAGGCTAAAACAAGGGAAAACAAACTACACACACAGTGTGAAATGAGGATTCTGCAAGAAAAAAACCAACAATAAGGCTGGGACACACATTAGGTATTTATTTATCCATAAATACATTCATGCAAGTTCAGAGTGTGTGAGGAATGTGGGATTACAGCTGTTGTGTATTTAAAACACAAAATGAAAAATGACCATTTAGGTACCCTCCTAAAATCTGAAAGCAATGTGACCTTTGCAGGTGAAGTTTGGGTTTGTCTTCCTGATGCAACTGAGGTGTGATCTGGGGCTTGTGAAGTGATCAGGGAAAATCTGTGGGTATTCACCTTCTCTCTTGGACTTTGGTCACCACTGGCACAAAGCAGGAGCTGAGGCCCTTAGCCCTTGGATCCTGAAAATTATTCCTTGCACATTTTTTCTTAAGTTGATCCTGAATCCTAAATAAGAACTGATGCATATACTAAATGTGACTGTGATAATAAAAATTAATTTAGATTTTTTTTTTGCTAAGATCCAAGAATGTTTTAAGTTGGATTTTTAGTAGCTGTGAAGAAATAAGCAGATCCCACTGGGCAGGGATTGTCCCTCTGTGCTGGGCACTGAGAGCCCCTCGAGGGCTGTGTCCAGTGGTGGCTCCTGCAGGAGAGCCCTGGAGGGGCTGGAGCGTGTCCAGGGCAGGGAAGGGAGCTGGGAAGGGGCTGGAAAAGTCCTGAGGGAGCTGGGAAGGGGCTGAGCCTGGAGCAAAGGAGGCTCAGGGGGGACCTTGTGGCTCTGCACAAGTCCCTGACAGGAGGGGGCTCAGGGGGGTCGGGCTCTGCTCCCAGGGATCAGGGCCAGGAGGAGAGGGAACGGCCTCAGGCTGGGCCAGGGCAGGCTCAGGGTGGACAGCAGCAGGAATTTCTCCCTGGAAAGGGTGCTCAGGCCTTGGCAGGGGCTGCCCAGGGAGCTCTGGAGTGCCCATCCCTGGAGGTGTCACCTGGAGGTGGCACTGAGTGCTCTGGGCTGGGGTCAAGGTGGGGACAGATTGAGCTCAGTCTCAGGGGATTTTTCCAACCTCAATGATTCTGTGATTAAGAAATTGATTGAGTGATTGAGTTCTCTGCCACTTTTATCTCAAGGGGGGGGGGTGTCCCTGCTCCTGCAACATCTCACTGTGAGCTACAAACTGTGGACACTTTCCTTAATTTCTCAGCACTCATCAAATTACATTTCCTCAGTGCATGGCCCTATTTGCTCTTTAAGATTTAGACTCCTTGCTCTCAGCAGGGGCTGGCACACAGAATAGACAAGGGGACTTATTGATATGTGCAATTACAATAATTACAAATTCAATTACTGTGCAGGTACTGGTTTTTCTAAGGTACTTAGCAGTATATATGGTTCCATGGGCAGGATCCTAATTAAGGCCAGGAAGGGGAGAGAATATTTCTGGTTTTGGTTTTGTTTTTTTTTTTTTTTTTAAATACACAAAAGGACTATTTTGCACAGCTGATTCTGATTAAGTTTCTTAACTCAGCACTGTAGCTGCATCGAGACCTGAAAGCTCTTGAAAATTTTAAGTATTATTGTCAAATGAAACTCAGAATGGCAAAATTCCAGAGATTTTGAGGAAGTGGCTTGGCATTTGTTGGGTAATGCTGCTCTCCCAGCTTTCCAGATGCTGGGGCAAAACAATGTTCCTGACTCACTTGCACACACAGGGGCACTTTCAGCAGCTACAGGAATAATAATTTTCCTCTAAGATCCTCCATTCTGCTTTCAAACAACTGGTTTTGGATTCTTATCCTTGTTTTCTTCTTCTTCTTCTTCTTCTTCTCCCTTCCTTTCTTAGGAAACTGGCAACAATTAATCCTTGATTACATATCCTGGACTTTTTTTGTGTCTCTTGAACTTCTGAACTGTGAATAGCCATGAATAATGACTGTGCAAATCACTCCAAGAGTCAAAGCCAGCTGCTGGAAAAAGCCCAGCAGCCTTGGAGAACTGAGTTGTGGATGCTGCTGTGGATGCAGTATCAGAATGATTTAAAAAAAGCTGTATTTAGTGGAGATGCACAATGTTGAAGCTGAATCATAGAGCACAATCACAGACTCAATTAAGCTGAAAAAAGCTTCAAGATCACAGAGCCAAACCTTTCACCAATCCCCCCACCTTGTCCCCAGCCCAGAGCACTGAGTGTCACATCCAGTCAGTTCTTGGACACCTCCAGGGATGGGGACTCCAAACATCCCTGGGCAGCCCCTTCCAGTACCTGACAACCCTTTTTGGGAAGAAATTCCTCCTGAAGTTTGACCTGAACCTCCCCTGGCACAGCTTGAGGCCATTGTCCCATTGAAATCACTTTGGCCTTAAAACAATTTGTATATTATGTATATTTTCTGTATATTATGTGTCACTTTTGTCACACATGGGCTTTTTTTATGATGTGTTTCACCAATAAAAGACCTTAGGCTCAGAAATGCATATTTCAATATTCTGCATCACAAAATGTGCACACTTTAGGGAAACATGCATAACCCCTCCCTGCTGAATCATGAAAACCCAAATACACCTCTGTGTGTAGCTCCCATCCTTGTGCCCTTTGCAGGTTAATAAAGGCTCTGCACCTTTGGCACATCAGGGCAGCCTAAAATTTCCTGTAATGAACACATTCAAAAGTGTCAAATGTCACCTCTCTCCCTTCCCCCAGGTTTTAAGAAAAGCTGTGTCTAGGGGGATGCAGTCAGCCCATCACCAACACTGAGTGGGTAAATTCTAATTAAATTAGAGGGTAACTCTGTTGTCATCCTGATCAGAAATCACCAGTGCTGTGGGTCAGGATTTCTGATGATTTGGGAGCATAAACACCTAGGGAAACCCCCAGTGGCAGGCAGCCATCCCCCCATGCCTGGGCTCCTCAAATGTAGTCTGGGGTGCAAAAGCTGTTTGGTGACCCACACCTAAGGAATTCACTTCTGGGAAAGGAAGAAGGACTTGGGCAAACCCTTCAATTTCTTGACAGAGCTGTGCCCAAAGGAAGCCTCCTGGTGGGTTTCCATTCACGACTATTTTAATGTTTTACAGCCTCATGAGGCAGGAACTGAGGGGGCATCTTAGAAGGACTGAGGGCCAAAGCTTCCATTTAAATCAATCAATTTGTGATTAACACGATGAAGAAAGGCCCTGTCCCTTCCACCACTCAGTAATGAGCTTTGACAAAGTTACAGACACTGAAGAACACAAACAAACCCCCCAAACTTGATTGCTCATTGCAAAATGAGCTCCTTTTAGGAGCTGCAGAGTTCAGCTTCGGTTTCAGCTGTCAGGGCTCCTTTGGGGATGCACAGCAGTTCCTGTGTTGCTTTGCTCCTGAGCACCATTTGCAGCTCCTTCCCTGCAAACACGGGCCTGGCTGTGATGCCAAGTGACAGTGACCCTGAGAGTGAGTGGGCACAGAGCTGCAGCCCTGCCCAGACGGGAAAATCTGACCTGGAAAAACACAAATAATACCAGCAACACTGAGTCCAAACTGCAGGAGAGTAATTAATAATGGGGAATCCAGCACAACACCCGTTGAAAAGGAGCCTGCTGAACACCAGGACATTAAATTTAAGTGGATAAATTCTGACAACTGATCATTGTGGGCATTTTAATTTTCTCCCTGTGCCTGTGCTGTTCATGGTAAAAGTGAAACAGTGCAGCTGCTGCTTCCAGTGTGATGAAATTCAGAGATGCTGGAGACAGAAGGTATCTTCACATCAGAGCAAAGAAACTCTGCAGCACCTCCAAGGAGCAGCTTGCAAAGGAGCCGACAGGGACCTCTCTGCAGAGATATTTGAACAGTAACTCTTTCATTGTTCCCAGGCTGACACTGGATGGAGAAGACAAACCCAATATTATGCAGGGGCTGCCCATCTGTCGGTCATTCCCCGGGCTCCAAGGTTATCAGTCACACAGAGCAGGGAGCAGTGAGACAGATAAGATGTGTGACAAAGGATAAACAAGCCCAGCAGCCCACCAGCCTCCCCAGGCAGCCAGGAGTCTTTCCAAATCCCTGGGGAGGCTCCCTGTGAATAATCCCTGTGCTTGCAAAACCCATCACTGCGCTTGCAAACTCCTTCTGGTCTCCTTAAATTCTTGGCAGACACGATGAGAGCCAACCCCATGGACTCAGACACCCTCACCTTGCAAGGGCACACAGGATGTGGATTCCTTCAGCTTTTTGTAAATGCCTGGACAGCACTTAATTAGAAACCTGTAATGGGAGGAATTTCTCGTGCTGCTGCTGGACACAGTGGTGTGGGATGTGTGGTGTCTGTCTGGAAGGTGGACAGGGAGCTTTAACCTTAATAAAAACTAAGATTTTTACACTGAATGGGGAAGAGCAGAGGGGGAAGTGTCAGGTCAAACCCCCTTCCCTGCAACAGAAACATGGAGCAGCTGTCCTGAGAGGAAAGGCTGAGAGAATTGGGATTGTCCAGCCCAGACAAGAGAAGGCTTCAGAGTGACCTAATTTTGGCCTTCCAGTACCTGAAGGGACCTTCAAGAAACAAGGAGAGAGACAATTTCCACAGGCCTGGAGTGACAGGACAGGGGGAATGGCCTCAGACTGAAAGAGGGGAAATTTAGGTCAGATACATGGAAGAAATCCTTTACTGTGAGGGTGGTGAGGCCCTGGCACAGGTGCCCAGAGGCACTGGAAGTGTCCCAGGCCAGGCTGGGAACCTGCAGAACCTGGGACAGTGGAAGGTGTCCCTGCCCATGGCAGGGGAGCTGGAATTGGATGATCCAGTTGATGGAGACCCCTGCAGCATCCCAAAAGCCAAATTCATCTGCTTCCTCCAACCTTTTCCTGACCCTCCACCTGAACCCCATCTGCTCACTGGTTTGTATTTTTTGCAGTCAAACAGCATCAGACAGGGAGAGAAGAAAACTGGAACAATCCAGGGGACACATTTGATGTGTCCAGGTGTACCTGGAGCCAAGGTGGTTGGAGAGAGCCTTGTGTGGCCCAAGTGCCACCTGCTAACACAAGAGGAAAGTGTATGTGTCCTTATCAGTAAAGCATTCAGAAGTTCACTGGTAACACTGATTTTATCTAATCCTTAAACAATTAACATGAGTTAATAACACAGCCTAACGAAGCTGTGGTTTTTTTATATATTGATATATTTATATGTGTGTGTATATTTATATATGTCAAAGCATTCAGAAGATGCAGTTCTCCTGTACCCTTTGTCTGTCTCCAGAGGACACAGTCACTGATAAACATTTTGGGGCATTCCTGCTGGACTGGGACACAGCTGGGACTGACACTGGGGTCAGCCCTGGGTAACATCAAGGTGGCTGTGAAGGACTGAGCCTTGACTGCCACCATCCTGTGTGAGTCGAGGTTTTGCTCCGGAGGATGGGGACAGCAGAGGGGTTTGCCTCCCTTGTGCCAACCCACCCATTCCCTCCACCTCCTGAAAAGGCTGGAGACAAGGTGCCAGCTGACCTTCTGATCTTGGTCCCACACTGGCAACCCGATGGAATTACAGAAGAAAAACCTGGCTGCTTGGAGGAAGTTTATCCAGCGAGTTTAATATAAACACAGACACATACAAAAGCAGAATCATCTTCCAAATAAATAAATAGCTGCGTTTGCCCCAGCTGCGTGCCAGCAGCGCTCAGCCTAAGCCCTGTGGAACAAACCTCACAACCAAGCAAGCTCCCCCCTACAGACACTCTGCCCTGGCCCACGGACGGCAGAGAACGCGGCGCCTCCCGCGCTCCGCGGCACGGCCCGAGCAGCCGCCAGGTGCCGAGGATGCTCTGTCGCTTCCCAGCGAGGATGCCCCACGCTGCTGGGACCTTCCGCTGCCAGAGAGGCTCCCCCGCCCTCGGCAGCGGGGAGCAGACCTTCACTCCCCCCTTCCAGCAGAGCCGCACTGCAGCTGCCCGCCCAGGGCAGGGCAGGTGCAAATTTGGGAGCCCCGCGTGGTGACGGTGCCGGCGGGCACGGCCATCTCCTCCTCGTCGTAGCAGACGCACTGGGGGCAGCCGTCGGCCACGGGGCTGCCGAGGGCGCGGCAGGCGGGGGGCGGCGGGGGGCAGCGCGGCGCGCAGGCGATGAGCCCGGCCCCG
>VZRX01007082.1:56440-72734 GCA_013398075.1 Notiomystis cincta
CGGCTCCGGCTCCGGCTCCGGCTCCGGCTCCGGCAGCGGCTCGGGCCGCCCCCTCCGCGGGCCCCTCCGGGCACGGGGCGCAGGCGCTGGGGTCGCACGTGGGCTTGGGGGCCGCGCCGCGGAGCAGCAGGCAGAGGAGCCACAGGCGAAGGGCGGCGGCGAGAGCCATCGTTCTGGGGGGGAAAAGGGCGAAGTGGGAGCTGGTGTCACGCTGGGCTGGGCGCCTTGAACCCCCAGGGTCTGCGCCGGCCCCTCCGTGGTTTAAAGCAGCCCCATCTCCTTGAGGTGCCCCCGGCTGGAGTGTGGATCACCCACAGCTGGCTGGCGCCAGGGGGTTTGCTCTAAACCAGAATCTCTCATCCCCAAAAGCTCATCCTGGCTCGGCCACAGCGTCCTGCACCCCCTGGGGGTTCAGACAGGTGAGCAAAGTCCACATCGCAGCACTCACTGAGCTTTGGCGTGGCTGCCCTGACTGGTAAACGGCACTTGTTCACCCTCATACGGATGCTAATAATCTATATTTAAATGACTAATTAATTGTTCCTAGAAGGCCTTCAGGCATGGAGAGAAGAAGGGCTCAGCTCTGGTGGTTTGTCCCGTGGCTACTCCTGCAGCTGGCACCAGGCTGCTCCAGGCACCAGGTCTGGGTGTCAGCTCCCAGCCTGTCCTGCTGTGCCACTCACTCCTTCAGAGGAACCCAAGGGTCTCACTCCATCTTTATTTCAACTGGAGAAGCCTTTTTTTCTTAAGGAAGATGTTTCCAGTGTTGGGTACTCCTGTGGGACTCTGTTCTTTACCTTCTCCATTTTTTTGGCCAGCCTGTTTTCAGAGTCAGTCCTGGCCTCTGAAACTCCCTCCCTGTGCCTGCTCCCTCCTCGTTCTCCACTCACACCTTGGATCCACAGCACCTGGCAGCTCATGCTGAATCCTCTTCCTGTTTAAAGGACTTTTTTTTTTTTTACCAGTTTTTCAAGATCCAGTGTTTCCTTTAAGTGCATTTTTTAATCCCTTCCCTGAGTGACTTTATGTCCTGCTGTATTAAATACACCACCTGCCTTCCTGCATTGGGTCCTTCCAGGTCTGGTCTCTTCTCCCACTGCCCCAGTGCCACCTTTGATTACATTTAATATCATCACCCTCATGGTGTGCATTTGATAGCCCCAATTTCCTTCTCTTGCAGACATTCAACTACTTGCAGTTATTTCTTAACATCTCTTTTAACAAAAAAATTTGCAAATTGCATAACCATAAAGAAAAAACTTGAAAGCACAGACTCCATCCATTATCAATTTGAAAAAAAAAGACAGATTTTGAAGCTTTTCTGGTTTTAAAGCAAGCTTTTGATAGTTTAAGTTACTTAGAGACACTTTCTCTTTGCTGGAATTTACTGTTCTGCCTTTCCTTTCATTGACATGTTTTAATCCAGTGGTTATTTTACTGTCATTCCCAGGGGACTGATGGCTGTGCCAAGCAGCACAGAGCCCAGGCAAGCTCCCCATGGAAAAGCTGCTGCTGGAAAGGATCTCCCTTCCCCAAGCCAAGAGCTCCCTCCTTGCTGCCCCAGCTTCAGCCACCCCACAGAGGCAGAGCAGGACAGCACCACCACCAGACATCCTCACGTCAAATGTCTCTCACACTCCAGCCTCACCAAATTCAGGTGTTTGCAAAACACCTGAGCCCACCCAGCAATGATTTGGGCTCCTTCCCCAGAGCCACTGCCCAGCAAAACCCCAGCACGGGTCCGTCACCGAGCAGCGGCAGCAGCCACAGCCCGCCGCTGTTTCCTGGCGAAATGTCCATTGTGGCCCTGGCTCCTGGGGCCCAGGCTGGCCCTGCCCCGTGCCGAGCCCCCGAGATCCCGGGTTACCTGCAGGGTGCCCGGGCAGGCGGCTGGGACGCGGTGCCGGAGCTCGGGAGGCGCCGCCGCTCCTGCCCCAGCGCCAGCCCCGCACCTCTATTTATGTGGCTCCGGGGTGAAACTGGCGGGGGAAAGGGGAGGCGGGGAAGCCTCCAAGGTGCTGGGCAGGGCCAGCAAGATGCTTATCTGGCTCGTGGTGTTGGCTTAGTCTGAGCGCGGACTAACCCAGCCTCTGCGGGTCCGTCCTGCCCCCCACGCCCCTCCGTGCTGGCTTCTCCAGGGTTCCTGAAGCATCGGCAGCCCCTGTGCTCCACAGACTGCTGGGGGCAGGGACACCGGGGCCCACAGGGCAGCAAAAGGAGTTAAAAGCTCCAGCAAGGAGCACAGGGGGAGGGCAGCCAGCTCTGCGGGGTGCACCCCAAAATGCAGGAGCCAGTGGTGGGCACAGCCTTCTCAGAGCACCCGTCCCTGTGCCCACAGAGCTTCCCAGGACAGGACAGCCCTCTGTGCCACACACTTGACATGTGTCCTTTAAAGCAATTGGGGTTTGTTTTCCTCGGGATTAAGGGAGCCAAGGCCATGGATCTCAGCAGGGAAGGGGTGCAGGAGTTTCATGTGCCCTGACCAGCACGAGCAGCCCGAGCTTCTTCCCCCTGGGCCGTTTGGTGCCTGGTGTGGAAATGTCTGGCCCTGATGCACTCGTGGGCTCACTGGAGCTGTGCCCCCCAGCCTTGCAGAGCAGAGGCCTCTTGGGGCAGATGGGACTGGAGAGCAGTGAGGGTTTGGGGGCACACACTTCCCCCTCACCCTTTGGAGCAGGAGGTGTTGGGAGGAGAGCACGGGCTGGAGCTGCAGTCAGGGAGCCCTGGGGTTGGGCACTGCACTCAGAGCAGTGGGCTGGGATGCTGCCTGGCCTTCACCCACCTCCTGCTTCCCTCTCACGGCTCCTGAAGCCTGGAAACCCTCATCCCTCTGGTTTGGGACCCCCCTGCCCCTCAGGAGCACCGAGCTGTGCCAGGCTGGGTCTGGATACATCAAATATTGACAGGGCCTCGGTGGCAAGGGAAGGGAAAGGAACTCAAAAGACCATTTATCCAGAGGGCAGGCCCAGGGATGTGTGGAGAAGGCACAGGGCGTGGTGGGAGGGACACTGGGACACTGCTGCTGTGTACAGGCACAGGTTTATAGGTGCTGCAGGGATTTCTGCAGACAAGGCAAATGAAAACTCCTCCCTTGCTTCCAGAGGCCTTTTCCACCCCAGAGACAGGTGGCAGGATGGCACCAGCCAGTCCCTCTCACTCCTGGCCCACCCTCCAGGGTGCTGGTGGGGCTGTGCCCTGTGGGACACCTCAGGGTCACAAAGGGCAGCAGACACAACACCCACAGCCCCGGGCAGGGCAGTGCCACTGTCGGATGTGCCTGCGAGGAGCAGCCCCAGGGCTGGGGAAGGGGGCCCTGGGAGCACCTTGGGGAGCCTGGCTCCAGCCCATGTGGAGCAATCCTGAAATATCTGGAGCTCACACCCAACTTTATCAGCTCCCACTCATAGTTAACATACAGAAGGAGCTGTAAATATTCGAGGTTATACTCAGCAGTTACTTCACCTTTGCTAGAGTGCCTCTGCCTGTCCTGGCAGCCACTGCTCTGCTGCTGCTGCTGATGGAAGCACTGGGCTTTGGGTTAATTCATAATAGCCAGGCTGGTCCAGATTCAGACTCAGTTCTGGGATTCATGGAGTTATGGGGCACTTTCAGACTTACTCATGTGAGTTTGGAATGCATGCACAGACTAACATCCTTCCCTCTGCAACAGAATTGCTAAAATATGATACAACGAGGGTTGAGCTAATCAGTTTTTGTTTTTCTGGACAAATATGGTTATTGCTCAAATTAAAACTCTCAGAAAATCTGATAATAGTTTGTGTCACTCAGGAAACAACAGACAGCAGAGGCACTTTTCCTAAATATAAATACTTCAGCATTCTATAACTTAATAAACTAGATTAGATTGAGAATATGGAGTAGCCACTTAGCAGCAAGCTGAAATTGATATTGGTTGTTGCCATGTTGGAGCAGCTCCTGAAACTTACAGAAAGGTTGTAAACCTCTCTGGGTCTTTTGGGAGCAACTCCCCCAAACTGGGTTTCAATGGCACTTGAGTGTGGTCCCACAGCTCGCTTCTGACATTTGCTTTCATTTGTGTTTTTGGCAGCCGTGGCAAATGGCTCTTCTGACCTTCATTATCAGTTCCTGGAGCACAATGGCCTGACAGCAAAATTAGGAGCACAGCTGGCCTTCCCCTCCACCCCTTGACAAGGAGCTCTTGGGATGATGCATTTTGAGGGCTGAAGCCAGAGCCCCTCTCCCAGTTGTGTACTGGGAGTGAGTCTTTGCTTCCTGTTTGTGTTCCCTTCACTGTCCCTCCTGTGGGACCATGCACGGTGCCACCAACTCCCCCAGAGCTGGGGAAGGTGCTTTGCAAAGCCCAGCTGCCCCCACAGGGGTGACCATTCACCCCCAGCCCAGCATCTCATCCCCTTGCTCATCACAGCTTTTCCCTCCCATCCCTCCTGCCTGTGCCTGCCCAGCTCCACATCTTTCACATTCCACTGTCCCACCAGTCCCTCCCTCCTTGTCACACCTCTCCCGCTGCCTTCTTGGAGCCAGGCACACCCAGGGATGAGGAGGGGTGGCTGCTGGGGGTGCCTGCAGCCCTCCTGGGCTGGGTGGAGAGGGGCACAGGGGTGCAGCTGTGATGTGACTTGCCCCAGCCCTGCTGCTGTGGTGCAGAAATGGGCTCTGGCCCAGAGGGATCAGGATAACTCCCAGCAGCTGCAACACAGGCAGGGCACAGGTACCTGCAGCTGGCAAACCCTCCAACCCCCAGCTGCTAAAATCTGGGCAGTGAGAACCATCCCCTTCCCATCCTCACCTCCCCACATCCCCTGCCCAGCCCCAGGAAGCTCTGTGTAACCACACAAGGCTGTTAAACACAATTTCTTTAGTTCCCTCCTCTTTAGTCACACTGTGGGTGGCATTTGGCAGACAAATATCAAACATCACAATTTTCACTTAGGCACTTTGAGAAATTATTGGCTGGATTGGGCCAGAGGCTCCCTTGGCCAGGTGCTTTGGGCTCAGGGGCACACCTGGACCTGCTGGGGGAGGGAGGGAGTGGGGGCAGCTGAGCTGCTCTGCTACTTCTTGTCGTTCCTGTTGACAAAGGTGAGGAGGTCCATGGCTCTGACCACACCAAAAACCATCTGCTTCATGAAGGAGCTGCCATTTCCATTGACTGGAAGCACAGAAGATTCCAGCTTAGTGGAGAAAAAGTAGGAAAGAACACCCCACCACCACCACCTCCCTCACCACTGCCACCTTCCAGCTGTGCAGAGGCTGCTGCTCATTTGTTAAAAGAAAACCTTAACAGGGACAACCTCTATCTGAGCTCTGCCTCCACAGAAATGACTGATGGAGCCTCAGTCAGGTTACTGTCAGCACATCAGAGAGGATTTTGCTGCAAATAATGCACCTTTCCCAGAGCAGGAAACTTAATTTCCCACTTGTTTGTAGCCAACCTCTGTTCCAGTCCTGCTTCTATCACCACAAAACTTTTTCAGAGCAAACTAATGAGACTCTCTAAAAGCAGCAGTGAGGCACTTTTCTTCTCTGTTCTCATAACATCCTACACCCCTGTTAATGAAACAGCACTTCAAAACTTGCTTTAACTGTCTGATAAATGTTTTCTTAAATAAAAATAAAACTAGCCACCAGAGTCCAAACACAAGATAAAATGCAGGCTCCAAAGGTGTGGGAAGAAAGTAATAAATAAGGGGGTAACTGTGACAGCATTAAAACAGCAGCTCTGGAAGAGAAAGTGGGTGTTGTTTGAAAATCAGAGCAAGAGGTGCTGCAGACAGCTGGCTGATATTTTTTGGTGGGTGCCATTTAATTTGCTGATACCATTTAATTTATATCAAAATGTGATACAAAAGAGATATTCCTTATTTTATGACAACTGAGAAAGAAAATTCTCCCTGGCATTAATTTTGGTGACTGAATTGAAAATATGCATCAAAGGCAGTTTTGAGTGGCAGATTTTTGTTTGCAACCTTTTGTGGGAACATGGATGGATTTGCAAACTTCAGAACTGATGGGGCTCTGGGGAAGCAGGAGATGGAAGGTTTGGGATGCTTGGGCATGGTGGATTTTGGAGACCCTGAGCTGAGCAGGCAGCCCTTTTGCTGGCTGTGTTACCCACTGCTCACCCAAGGGATGCTTTGCATGCTCAGTGTGTAATCCCATCAAATCAGCATAATTACACCCTTCAGCTCCAATTCACAATACACATGGCTCTTCTGACTGCTTTTTCATGTTGCTCACTTTTCCAGCCAAGGTCAAATCTGCACTCCCAAGAAGTCTTTTGGTGTAATTGTACTGCAAAGGTGTGTCAGGTCAGATCTGCTGAGCAGCACCTGCCACCACCACACCTTTTTTGGGTCAGAAGAGGAGCAAGGGCTGATCTCTGCTGCCACTGTTGTGTCAGCAACCCTGATGCTGCTGTGGTGCTGCTTGGTTTGCTACACCAAGGGGAAGGTGGCTGTGCAGTGGATTGAGGATAAACCAAACCTGCTTGAATGGTGCTCCTGAAGTGGCAGAGCATCCCTACACCCAGCCATGATCCAGGTAAGACTCACACACAGCTGTCCCAGGCTACATCAGTGCCCCTAATGCCCTGTGCCACAGGGCTTGCTCGTGGCCTGACACAATTTTCCTCAGTTTTCTCAACTTAAGTGCCTGAATTCTACCCAGACTTTACCTGATGTGGCTAAATGCTCCTTCTGACCTTGCCCTTGGGCTACAGAAGTCTACAGAGATCCCTTCTTTCCTGCTTGCTTGCTTTGCCCCCCTCCCCTCATCCCTGTGCTGCCAGGAGGAGACAAGGCTGGAGAGTGGGCAGTTGCAGGGCCTTGCAGAGCAGAACCCCCTCCTGCAGAGGCTCAGGGGCTGCACAGCTGCAGCAGCTGCACTGACACCTGCCACACTGAGCCTGAGCATTTCCCTTTCCCCTCTCAAACACTTGTGCCAGGCCCCTGGGGAGTTTCTGCAGACACCTACACTGCATTTGCTCGTGCACAACGATAGCAAAGTGGTCGTTCTCCAGGATGCAGGAAAGCTTCCCAAGGCTGTCCTCCAGGCCGATCTAAACAGGACAGAAAGTGACATTTAACGTTTTACTTCACCTGGCAATGGCTGGGCTCTGATTTCAGAGGGTGCTGGTTCACCAGCTGGATGAAATCCCCTGTCAGTGCTTGGCTCCTGCTGTGGAAGCTCCCAGATCTGAACCCTGCTGGCTCAGCAGAGCTTTTACAGGTGCTTGTTCTTCCTCTCATCTCCAAGATGTCACCACCGCCCTCTCCACCTCTCTGTGTCTTCTCACCGACCTCCCAGCTCCTCCCACACCCCAGGGTGGTGGTGATGCACCTCTCCCTCTCTCACTGTCCCCAGACAGAGGCTGGCACCAGCCCCAGCCTCAGTGGTACCTTTGAGAACTGGTCGTAGATGACCTTCGTGACAGGGTCTGAGAACTCTGCTTTTCCAGCCAGCACGGAGGTGAGGGTGTTGCTGAGGGTCACCATTCCCAAAATAAGCCTGTAAGGGAACAGGGAGTTTCCCAGAAGGTCAGACCTCAGGTAGGACACACATTCTATGCAGGGGCTGAACTGCTCTGGTTGAAGTCAGTGACTAAATTGTTGCTGCAGTCAGTGGGAGGCACCAGGTTTGTCCTCACTTGAGCAGGACAAGAAAGGCTTTGTCCTCACCAAGCTGTTGGTTTCAAAGTAGTTAAAATGTGCTATTGCAATCCAGGACTTAGCAGCTGGGAGAAGGAAAACCCATGGGCTCTCCAGTTGCTTATTTGTGTGGGTTTGCCCCCAGCCCTCACCACTCCTCTGTGATCCCTTTTGCCTGTGCTGTCTTCTCAGTTTGGTGGGCACTGGACTGGGCTTTAACTGGCTCTTTTACAGGAGTTTTGTTGATGAATCTTCACAAGGAGGCAGATGATCTTTTCAAAAGTATGCATCAGAGCCCAATGCAAGAGCCCCAACTCTGAATCAGTAAATCAGTGACTGATTGTTCTGTGTGAACACCCATCTTTGTGGTGAGCAAAAATAGTTACCCTGACTCAGCAACAACAGGAGCTTGGTCATATCCCTTGTCCTGGAGGATCTCAATTGCCTTTTGACAGCTGACTTCTGGGAGGAGAATGAGAGGGGCTGAGGGATTCAGTTTCTGCACCTTGATGTTCCACCACCTGTTGGAAGACAAATGGCAGCACTGAGCTGTGACTGCTGCACAGCTGTGGCCTCGAGCAGGGAGGCAAGGCCACTGGACAGGAGGGACAGTCTGTCTGCCTGAAAAGCCAGCCCCACTCCTACACCCAAAGCAGAAATGCCACCACAGCCAGGTCTTGTTGAAGCCAAGCTTTCCCTACGCCCAGGGTTCATACAGCTCCAGAGGCACGAGCTGGAAGGTGCTGAGCTGTCCAGAATCCAAGGAAGCTACTGAGGGCTTTGCTCCAAGCTCATAAATGTGTGACCTACCAGTTTTACTCCTTTGGTCTGTATCCTTGGTCCTCACAAGGCAGCATTTGCAGCTCCTGCAGGAGAGAGCCTGGCAGAGATGTGACTCGTGTGACTTATGAGGGACAAGCTGAGCTTTTTTTGGGGAAAACAAGCACTTCCCAGACATCTCAGGCCTGAGTCCTTGCAGAAAAGGCAGGGCAATGCTAGAGCCTGGAAGGGCCAAGAGCAACTCTAACCAGACACATGAGGCCTTGGAAATATATTCAGTTTTTAGGAAATGTTTTACAATAACCTTTGGTAAAGGAGCAGGTGATATCAATACCTGCTGCCTTTGGGGTGAGACCAAGAGCTTTTCTAAACAACTGGCATTTTTCCAGCCTCACAGCAGCTGACATCAGCACTTTGCCTGTGACTCCCTGCCTTGAGGGGATTCTTTCCCCATGGTGTCCAAGTTACACAAGAGTTGGTCATCTTTTCTGACCAGCAGCTCTGGAAGGTGAAGATTTCCTGTCCCCTGCCTGAAAAGACCTGCAGAGCTGTTTAAAAGGAGGCTTGCTACGACAGGGACCCACCTCCCCAGCAGCCTGATGGTCCTTTGAACATCAGATGTGGAGTAGAGAGAGGTTTTCAGGGGGTTTAGGTGGCCTGAGTTGCCACGTGGGAGTGGATCAGCTACTTTGGGCCAGAAATGGCTCCTTTATAGACTTTGATTGGAGAGCTGAGAGATAACCACTCAGAAGAGAGGAGCTGACATTACAGCCTCCCCAGAGGGGTCTGGACTTAACTGTGTTTGTTCTGAACACTAAAAGAGAACGCTTTCCTTTGAAGATAATGATTTCCAGACTCAGAAAGCTGATTCCCTTAGCACAGTTTATCCCAGCAGAAGTTGTCTTACCAAGGCTTGTGCTCCTGGACGTCATTTAGGAACCCATGTTTTATCATCCACTTATCATTCACAAATTTGGACCTAGAAATCACCAACAAAGAGAGAGTCTGTGAGGCTCCCAGAAGAAGCCGTGCTTTGTTCCATGCACCAGACCACAGCACTGCCCCCAGGGCTCCCATGATTTTTGCAGCTGGCTGCTCTCAGCCCCTTTTAAGGTCAACAGGAGCATCGGGTGCTCAGTAACTCCTCGAAGCACGCCAGCTATTTGCCTGCCTAACTTTAGGCATGCACGTTCAGAAAGTGGAGCTTGGCTGAGTCCTGCTCAGTGCAGTCAGTCAGTGACAAGAGGAAACAAACCCCAAGTGTCCCAACACCCCCCTGGTGATTGCCACCGGGATGTGCCGTTTCTCCCTGTTGTTTGTTTGGCATTTTTCCTGCGATCTGCTCGAGGGAGACTCCCAGCTCTGGGCTCACTCCGTGTGCCTTGCTATCAGATTTTTTGGGGTGGTTCTCCAGAAACCCAAGCACCTGGGCTCAGGTCCTGTCACAGAATGCCATGGTAGCTCCCACCATGGTGCTGGAAAGCAGGGGAGGAGGCGGGACACTCACATGTAGTTGCGGACGGAGTCGGGCAGGATGACGACGCAGCGCTGACCCTCCTTCAAGTCCTTGGCAGCTCTCACAGCCACAGACATGGCACTGCCTGAGCTGCCACCTGATGGGCACCAAGGAGAGGGAGACAAGTGTCAGGGCTGCCCAGGGTGCAGGGCCACTGTCCTGGTGTGGGGAGCCCCAGCTAAGGGTGCAGAGGTGGCACCTCGTGGGGTGGTGCCTTGGAACGCTGGGATGGAAGGACAATCAATCCCAAAGCCTTGTAGGCTTTAGGGTCAGGCAGAGGTAGGGATTGATGGGATGTGTTCATATGGTGGCTCTTGGGCTTTTGAGGTAGCATGAAAGTCACCTCACGAACTTCATGAACCATTTCCTGTGGTGACTCTGTGGGCAGACCAAGGGCTGAAAGGTCCCATGCAGGGACATTCACAACACGCTGCACCCTCCCTTTGCATGAGCAGAAGACCACGCCAGTTCTAGAGCTTCTGGCTGACATACTTGGCAGCCAAAGGTTGGCTTTAAATGCACTGTAAAGACTGAAAAAAACATAAACATTACATTCATGCTTGGAATACCAGGCCAACGTGATGGGAAGACCTAAACGCTCCCCGTGTCTGTGTGCACGCATGTGGTTTGCTGCACGTAGGGAAAGCTTTACAGAGGCAATTCTTCCACCACTAGTCTGAGTACTGGAAGTCAAACACATTCCACTATCTGTGTGCCAATTGCACACTGCATTCAAGGCAGCACGTATTTTACAGCAGGTTAATTATCCCTGGGTCACATTTTTCAAACAAACGAGGAACGGCCCTAAAAAAATGCAGTTCAGGGAACACGAAGCTGTTCACGAATTAAGGTTGAGTTCAAACAAGTGGTTTCTGTTGAAACACAGTGACTCCGTGCCTGCTAGGTTAAATCAACATTTAAGTGTTTCATTACATGTATACAGCCTGATCTTTTCCAAAACTCCCTGGATATGAGTGCTCAGGGCTTTTATCAGCTGTAAGTACAAGCCTACGTAGTGTCTGGTCCTGGATGCAAACCTGTGTCTGTCTGCTTGGTGTCAGGGAAGGCTGAAAACACGCTGATGCTGTGTGGAGGCTCTTAGGGTACAGGCAGGGTCTGTCTCAGGGCACCTGCTCATTTTGGGAAGCCAGTGGGATCACTTACAGCTTGTTGGCACAGGGAGAAATACTCAGTAAGAACATCTCACACTTTCTTTACTTTCAAACCTTCCTGGTCCAAACCTGGCACCTCTGGTGTGGCAATGACACCGAGCATGGCCTCACAGAGCTGTTGGCAGAGCCCACCTGTCCTGCCCCGAGCCCCACTAATCCTCCCTTCAGCCTGTGTAACTCTACACTGCCTGAAGATCCAGTTCCACTGCAGGAGTGCTCCAGTGAGAAGAGAATTACTGCTTCTATAATTATTGTGGCCGATGAGTCAGACCCCAGACCACAGTCAGGGACACACCTCTGAAGTCTGCAGTGACCTAGGCCGAGCCCGAGGCTCAGCCTTTCAGCCCTGCTGACCCAGAAGACACAAAATGCAGAGGGCACCTACCCTGGAGCATTCTGGCCCCTAAAGGATGAGCTTCAGAAGGTTTGTTAAGAGAACAAACTGTTGTGGCTGTGCTGTGCTTACCACACAGTAACCCCTCCTCTCTGATCAGCCTGCGGGACATGAGGAACGAGTCTCTGTCGTTGCATTTGTACCACTGATCGACCACCTGAAAGGAAAGCAAGGAGGATGAGTCTTGGCAATGTCATTTCAGGCTGCCCTGACCCCCTGAGGCACACCACAGTGCTGATGCCCACAGCATCTGGCAGCTTTGAGCTGCCTTCCACACTTGTTGAAAGGATTTGTCAGGACACCCATGGCCTGGAGGGTGTGTTGCTTGCAGACACCCACACCTTTCCAGCCATCCCCCTTTCCTTGGAGAGTTAGGGATGCCTGACAGGTCCAGAGTTAGGATGTGGAAGGGAGTGGTGTTTATGATGTCCCAGGCCAGACTATATTAATAGTTGAGATTTTGCCAGTGTGAGATCCAGCTACAAGAATCAGTTTGGGTTACTACAGGTGACAGCTCTGCAGCCATGTGCTGACAGCTGGGATGTAGTTAACACCTGGGAGCAGAAAGAATCTGGGGTCTGAGGCTGTGAGGGACCTTTCTAGAATGAGGCCAGGGGAACAGAGTCAGCCTGTGTTAGGGATTTAAAGCTCTGTGGCAGCTGATACACTGAGAGGGAGCTTCACAACAAGAGCTATGAGGTTCATGATCTGCTGTCTGACAGGGCTTGGATCTTGTCATCCAGCCTATGCGTGGAGCAGGATTTCTGCTCTCTGTGTGTGGTGCCTGAGGCAGAGAAGGCTCAGGAAACAGTAACATGATGAGGAGCAGCCTCAGCAGAGACATCTGTGTGATCACAGAGAAAGGGGCATGCTCTGAACACTGGTGAGGCTGAGCAGAGGAGGCTCACACTGTGTTATATGCCTGCTTTCCTCCTCTATTTACCTCTCCTTGTGGGTCAGTTATAACCAGAGTCACCCAGAGAGACGCTTCAGGGCTTGTTCTGCACTGGGAGGATACATCAGGGCCACCACACCTCTGGCCTTGGGAGCAGGCTGGGTGCAGAGGCAGAGATGAGGCAGAGGCCCCTCTTCACATGGTTACTCACTGATCTGTCGAGGACAGTGGGGATGAAGTCGTGCCCAATGCCCTCCACCTCGATGGTTGTGGTGCTGGTCCTGTTCATCTCGCTGGGCAGAGCGACGATGGAGCCGTCGGGGTCCACGCCGATGATCTTTGAGGGAAGGACATTTTGTCAAACCAAAAATGGCAATTCAGAAACAGCCAAACACAAAACTCAGAGGAAAAGTTACCCACGCCCTTATCAGCAATGTTTCCTTCCTCCAACATTCATTAATATTCCTAATCACTGGCAGCATGGAGAGCTTCCAGGATAAAGGGGTGCTGTTTTTCACTGTCTTTTTAAATAGATCCTAGGTAGTCTTCAGCTGTTGCAGAAGTGACTGGTGGCTTAAAATGTTATCACTCTCAAGGTGTTTGTCATCACCCCTTTGGCAGAGCTCACCACTTCCAAAGCCCAACCCTTAGGACAGTGCCAGTGCTCCTTAATCAGCTCTAGGGTGAAGCCAGCCAGCGAGCTCCAGCCTGTGGAAAGCCGTGGATACAGACATCCTTTCTGGATCTAGCTGTGCTGGCTGGTGGTGACACCTCCCTGGTTATTTACAGCTTTGTGTCTGGGCTGAGGTGCCTCCCTCAGCACGCAGCTTAAGGAGGGGTGGTGACACTGCTCCACACGCAGCTGCAAACAGCCAGGGAGGCAACCTCAGGTCCCAGCCCTCCAGTGGTGGGTCCACACCTCTCTGCTGGATCAGGGATCACTCACACACTGGCCAGACCACACTGTCACACCTCCAGTCTGCCTTGAAGCACAAGCTCTGCAGGATGAGCACTGTGACTGATGGTAACCCTAAAGCAGTGGCAGAGCAGAAGCATTTGCAGTCTGTGTCCCCCAGAGTGTCCTGCACAGGGCAAGGCAACAGGCAGGGGGAGATTTAGTGAGGCTGTGGAAACTTTGGTCTCTAAGGCATTTGGATGGGTCTAGATCAACCTAAACTTCACCAAAATGCTTCCAACAAAAGCCATGATTGCTGTGAACAAACAAACAGGTGCAGACAACAACTGCTCCCTCGGGAGAGCTGTGGGGTTAGGCAGGAAATGACATGAAGGGACAGGACCAATGGAGGGAATGGCTTTGAGTTTTGAGCTGAAGGAGGGTAGATTTAGATAGGATATTAGGAAGAAATTCCTTATTTTAAGGGTAGTGAGGTCATGGCACAGGTTGCCCAGAGAAGTAGTGGATGCCCCATCCCTGGAAGTGTTCAAGGCCAGCTCTGAGCAGCCTGGTCTAGTGGAAGGTGTCCCTGCTGATGGCAGGAGGGTGGAATGGGATGACCTTTAATGTCCCTTCCAAACCAAACCATTCTGTGACTCCATGGAAACCCTGGCAGCCCTGCCTCCCGCCTTACCTTGCACTCGGGGCACTTCTCCTTCAGCTTCCTGGCCACACCAGTGATGGTGCCTCCCGTGCCAGAGCCAATCACCACCATGTGGACCTTGCCTGTGGGTCAGGGGAGACAGAGGTTTGCAGGGACTCAGCACAGCTCCCAGCACGATCTCCCCTTCATTCAGGGCCCTGTGCAGAGCCTGTGTCCACCAGAACCCCACGTGAGGCAAGGGCAGGCAGAGGCCGTGCTGGTGGCCAAAGCCTGCTCCAGTGCAAGATGAGCCTGCAGGACGTGAGCACAGCTGATCCTGCCTCACCACTGGGAGGTGAAGGTGACCTCCAGATCTCCCACTCCAGTTCTCCATGATTTCTGCATCTTTGGCATCTACTGAGCAGGGGGAACAGCAGGAAGATGTGTCAGGGGAGGTTTAGGTTGGATTTAGGGAAAGGTTCTTCCCCCAGAGGGTGGCTGGGCACTGAACAGCTCCCCAGGGTAGTGGTTGCAGCACCAATCCTGCCAGAACTCAAGGAGTGTTTGGACAACACTCTCAGACACATGGTGTGACTTTTTGGGTGTCCTTCCTTTGCAGAAGCTGGACTTTGATGATCCTTGTGGGTCCCCTCCACCTCAGGATGCTCTGTGATTCTGTGGCTTAAGCAGGAGGGAATCTCTCAGCACATCCAGTCCTTTCAAACCACACCACATCAAAGTAAATCACACACATGAATATCACTAACAGGCAGAACTTTTCAGCCTGTGTTGGCATTAGTGGAAGGAGGGCTGAGCTCTGCCCTGGCACCTGCCTCTGTCAGATGTAGCCCCAGTGGCATCACTGAAATTATACAGATTTAGGACTGGTAGGAGCAGAATCAGAGTCAGGCCTTCAAAACCTGCTGCTGCAACTGGGAAAGGGGGACCTGCAATCCATGGCTGGCAGCCAGCTGGAGCAAATCCTAACCCTGTAGTGGGGGGAAGGCTGGGACTCTCTTGTTCCTGTTGATACCTGACTGTTTTACTGCTCTGATAACTGCTCTCTGGTTAAAACCCTCGAGTCCTGCTCACACTTTCAATGTTCCCAGAACTGGCAATAAATTTCACTTCTGTCTGCACAGACATGGACTAGGATAGTCCTTTATCCTCCTCCAGCTCTCCCTTCCAGTGTCACTAGTTTGTGATGTTTCAGTCTGCTTTGAGTTGCTGGATCAGATGCATCCTGCCATGCCCTGGTGGATTTATATTCCCCTGTAAGTCCTCGTGGCACATCTTGTGTTCCCAGCTGGCAGGTCACAGAGGTATTGTGGCCACCAAAGACGTGTTCTCTCTCCTTTAGGTACAGCCTGAACTTCTCAAGCCTCTGGTCTCCTCCCCCAGGCTTTTGCAATGGGAGGGGACAGCCAGGAAGCCCTGCAGGCTGAGGTGTATCTGGAGTGGATTAGGAGAGGTTGCTACACCCTGCGTGTGAGTGTTATTAAGATAATACTGCCTGCCCCTACAGAGGCCCTTTGGGCTGTTTCTAGACATTCAAGTCAATAAAGGATGTAAATTAAGCCTCTCAGAGAGGGTTACAGCCCTCAGCACGTAGAGGCAACAGCACAGAGGGTACCTTCACACTGCTCCAGGATCTCCTCAGCCGTGGTGTCGTAATGAGCCAGGGGGTTGCTCGGGTTTCGATACTGTTTATTCCAACAGAGAACAGCAGGAGTTACCGTGTGAAGAGCAGGTCAAATACCAAACCAGCAATAGCTCCTGACAGAGCTGTACCCAAAGCATGCAGCTCCCCCTCCTCTCCCTGCCGAGGGGGAAACTGCCACCCCGCCAGAACAGGTCACAGGTATTCCTCCTGCTTGTCCCTTTGGGACAGGTGTCCAAGGCCGTGGAAAAACTTGAGGTTTGTCCACACTGGAAGGTTAAATGTGCCTGCACACTCACTCTGCAGCACTTGGTGCCCATTAGGTGTGGGGATGGTTCAGAGGCTGAGAACAGAGGGCTGGAGAAGCTGTCCTGCCTGCACAGAGGGATTTGCTGCGGGGGGTACAGAAGTGCAGCACTGATATTTGTGCACCCCACGTTCACACCCATGGACCAGGCTGATTCTGAAAAGCTCAGTCAGTCTTTGAGCTCCTTTTTTCTTAGAAGGAAGGAGCTTCTCTGACTTCCCTGCACTCCAGGGGCTCCTTACTCAGGGGTCAGACCAAGTGCCCTCCTGTCCAGAACCCAGCACTGCAGGAACCTCTGGCATGAGTCACCAGGGTTTGCCCTTTACAGCATGAGGTTTATTTTTGAGGCAGAACAGGGGCTGCTAGCTGGACATAAAAATTGG
>VZRX01007082.1:72902-116200 GCA_013398075.1 Notiomystis cincta
GGGGTGGGGGGGGGTGGTTCAGGTCAAAGTTAAATCTGAAGCAATTTGAGGAGTCTTTGAATTGTTCAAGAAAGCCCAGCCTCACCCCCATCCAGGCTTTGGAAGAAGTCACAGGTTTGGAAGTGTCCCTTGATTTGTTTCTGTCCCTCTGTGCTTTGCAGAGGAGCGATTGGGTTTCAAATGCCATAAAACACTGATGAAATCTGCCTCTGGTGCCAGTTTGAATGAAGCCCCCAAACACAGGCACACTTGGAGAAACACCCTATGAACTGTGTTGGCAAAGAGAGTCAGTGGAGGGACAGCCTTTACCTGGTCCAGGATGTGAGAGTTTGGGATTTCACTTTTCAGCTTCCAGGCAATGCGGATGTTGGACTCCGGGGCATCGAAGCGAGTGCACGGGGTCCTCACAATTTCAACACCCAGTGCCTTCAGAATATCGACCTTTGGGAGGGAAAAAGGAGATGCAACACAGCTGATCCCACTAGGGATGGTAACCCGAACCTCAGGGGGCTCAGGGCAGCACCAGATGCCAGAGGAGCTTTGCATGCAGGGGACATTTATCACTTGGAGATACAATGTCCAATTCTGGACTGTGCTATCTCTGACATGCTCCTGGCACCCCAGGGCCTCCTGGCACATGGATTCAAGCCTGGCCTCTTGCCCTGTCCTACTTGGAGGGCAGGCTGGGGACTGGGAGGAGGGACTTTGCTGCTCCTTGGTGCCAGGGGAAAAGGGCAGAGGGAACTGGGCAGGGGACAGTGTCTCCTGTGTGCTGGGACCAGAGCCCCAGCACACAAAGGGGAGATCAAAAAGCTGGTTTTGCCCTAAGTCCCTTCTCTTCTCTCACCAAAGACAGGGAAGAAGCAAATCAGCCCTAGGTTGTCTCCACTGGGAGATGTGGCTGTCAGTGGGAGAGAGAGTGTTGGGGCTCCTGGGGATGAAGCCCATGGCAGCTGGAGGTGGCATCTGGCCCAGACTGAGCTTTAGTGAGATTTAGGTTGAAATGAGGATGACACTTTGGAGAAGGGATCATTCTCGAGCCAGGTCAGGGTCCAGGTCTGGCTTCACTGGCATGAGTTCAGCTGAGCAGTCTGTGAGGCTCTTGGCTCTCCAAGGAGGGATTTCTGCCATCTCCAGAACACTGTGTTTACCTGATCATCAGCTCTCGTGCAAGTGACTTGAGACAGCACCTTGAGAAAGCAGCTCAGGCAACTCTAAGTGTCTCCAGGTTAAAGAAAACCATAAATACAGAGCGAGGCCAAGTGACCTGTCAGATGTCAGAGGGGAAGACTGGCAGATGAGCCCTGGCATCTGCCTGCCTCTCCTTCTGTCCCTCCAGCCCTTGCCCTCACAGCAGCAGATCCTGCTCCATTTCTCTGCAGCCACACGCCCTGTTTGGCTATCCCACCACCCCAGCTGCACTTCTGACACCAGACAGTCACCAGGCCATCACAGGCTGCTTTTTTTCCCTCAAGAGGCACTTTCTGAATAGCAGCTGTGGCAGTGGGTGTAGGAGGCTCGTTGGCCTTTAAGGGAGAGGGCTCCAGCAAGAGAGAGGCAGAGAGAGAGGAAGGAGGTGTCCCCTGCTGTGGGGTAAAACCATACAGAGCTCTGACCTTCTCCATGCTCGTTTTCTCTGGCAAGACGATGATGCAGCGATAACCCTTCAATGCAGCCACCAGTGCCAGCCCAATTCCTGCGTGGTGGGGAGCAAAGGGAATTGGTTGATGGCAGCATTTGGCAACAGTGACTGACATGTGTCACTTCCTACGTTCCTCTCTCCTGAATGGAACCATGAAATGGCCACTGACAAGCCACAGGTGAGGGCATCCCCCACGAGCCTTTTGGGATGTGCTGGGAGCACCAGAAAGTGTGGGAGGATGTGCTGACAGGCAAGTGGAGCTGCAGCATCCCTCTTGTTCACAGGAGTGCACCAGTGTGGCACAGAGAGAATGGCAGGGCTGGGGACAGCTTCCCTCCCTTCACCGAGGCTCAGGCATCTTCCTGTGTTTTTGGGAACACAGGAGAGAGGTGATTTTGCTTCAGGAGTGGCTTCCCCTCCCCCTCAAGCACCGCCAGTTGTGCGGGGACAGACACACCCCACGCTGCACGTCACCTCGCGGCCAGCAGGCGAAGGGCACCTCTGCTCCGATTTCACCGGGGTGATGGATGGAGCCAGCTGCTCCCAGCTAGAGCAGGAAGGTGAGGCAGCAGGAAGGAGCAGCGTGTCCCTGCCAGGGGCTGCAGGGAGCCTGCTGCCATTCCAGCTGCCCCAGGCAGGCAGGGAGCCAGCGTGATCCACGTGGGACACAGCTCTGGGGGAGCACAGATCCCCTTGGCTCCATGTCTGCTGGTGGCTGGGGTGACATAATATGGTGGGGTGGCAAGTGACAGCGACAAGGGCAAAAATCACAGGATTTCTCTTACAACCCATCAGGGGAATGGTCTCTGGGAATTCAAAAGCTTCCCAGCCTAAAAACACCCAGGGTTGCCCCAGCTCCTGATGCTGCCTTGCCACAAGGGGACCTTTCAGGCACACCTGTGCAAGTGTTGACCCTCGCAGGACCCTCAGGAATTTCAGCAAGGAGGCACCTCAGCATCCCAGGATGCCTGTGGCCACCAGGAGGGGAGCTGAGGGGAGGATGGAGCCAGAGCCGACCTTGCACTGCAAGTGCAAGATCTCCTCAAATCCCTGCTCCTCAGAAATGCCTCCCTGCCCTGTACCCAGGCAGAGGGAGCTTCCCTGCCCTTCCCACCTGTGTTTCCTGAAGTGGGTTCAATCAGGGTGTCTCCTGGTTTGATAATCCCAGCTCTCTCTGCATCCTCCACCATCCTGAGGCTGATGCGGTCCTTCACGCTGCCCCCGGCGTTGAAGTACTCACATTTTGCCACTGGGAAGGGAAAGAAAGGGGAGACTCCATCAGGCACCAGCTCCTTGCTCCCCCAGGCCTCACTGCAGCTTTAGGACACCTCTTCCTCCTCTGCAGGATGGTTCTTTGCTCAGGGGAACACATCCACCATCTGCTTTTCTGGGATTATCCATCAGCATAACCTGCACAGAGTCCTTCTTTCCCCCATGTTTCCTCCACCCTGGGTGGGTTTGAAGTCAACCTGGTCAGCCCAGGATGGGTTTAAAATCAACTGGAAATAGTCATTGCAAGGTGAGAGGTCTCACACTGGCACAACACTCCTTGTTGCCCTGCCTTGAGGACTCTTCTGTGGGCAAGGCACTGTCAGGGTTAGCAGCAAGGTCTTGCTATCTATCCTGGGGCATTGCAATTTTTAATGGGTACCTAAAAAGGTCCCCTTTTGCAGGGGTGATCTGTACTCCTGACTGGGGTAAAAAAAAACCAAAACCAAAACCAAAACAACAACAAAACAAAACAACAAAAAACCAAACAAAACCAAAACCAAAAAAAAAACCAAAAAAACCAAAACAAAAACAACAGCAACAAAAAAACCCAACCCCCCTAAAAAAAACTCTCACAAAAATAAAACAAAACAAATAAAACCAAACAAAAAAAGGAACATTTTCAAGTGTCAGACAAAATTACATTTTTTTTCATTGAGTTAGTTAACTTTTCAAGGCACATTCAGATTGCAAGGCACATCTCAGTCCTAATCAGAGCCTCCACACCACAGGATTCTTCTTACCAAGGCTTTGATGAATATCTGCAACTGAACTGGTGTTACTGAGCTCTGTTTTATGAACAACAAGGAGAAATGGGGATTTCCTGGGGTCATTCCCTTCATCCTAGCACAGACAGCTACCTGAGGCTGAGAAATCAGCCCAATACCTGAGCAGCCTGAACAGGAAAAGAAATCTTGTTCTCATCATTACATTTTATAATGCAAAGTGCCACGACTTCAGCTGCACAGGGATCCCTGGAGGCACAGAAAATACCGGGCAATCCCATCAGCTGTAGCTGCTTCCCGGAGGCAGCTGTGCTGCAAGCATTGCTGGGTTTGCTTGGGAAGTGGCTCGGGGCTGACACATCCCTCGGACAGGACCGTGTGGCTGCTCTGCCTGTTCTGCTCTCCTTCCCCTCCTTGCCAGGGGAGGGAGACACTGTCCCAGAAAATGGGATCTGCCTGTTCTCCCCAGCACCTAAAGCGCCTGCCCCAGCCAGACATCCTCCGAGGGACGGGCTGCTCCAGAGGTGGACCAGGCACTGCACATCTGTCCTCCCACGTCCACCAGCTCCCTTCCACGGTGTCCTACCACCCCCTCAGGTCTCACTGTGGGCACTGTGAGGCAGTGCAGCGTGGAGGTTGCCGGGTTAGTGGCCCAAAGATCCCAGATCCTGAGAAGGGATCTGCTGGGGGAGCAGGGTGGGGGAGCTCTGTGTGCTCGTGTGCCCGGTGGGCTCTGGTTGCTCTGTGGATTCCCAGCTGCCAGGCAGCACTGCAAGGTTCTGCTGTGCCATTTCATCCAGAATGAGTGCTCAGCAGGTGTCCCCTTACTCAGCTGTGTGACACTCATGGCACTTTCTGCCTCTGAGAATGTGTCTTTCTGCTCAATTTGGATGAAATGAATTCTTAGGGTTAGAAGTTATAGGAAAGGAGACTGAAAAGTCCACATGCACAAATCTGGTTTTGTCATCCTTGTGATTGCAGGGGACCAGCCTAAAACCAACCCTTACATGAGACAGCACCAGCTCTATGTTGACATCTCCTTAGGGAGAGGACTTGGATCCATCCCTAGATTTAGCCCAGCTCTGCTCTGAGCTTATTCTGCTGTTATCTGGGAGGAGAGATGCCTCACTACCATTACCTTCCTGCTCATTTCTGCTTGAAACCTCCTGTTTGGTCCAAGAAATTACTGTAGTGTAGCCTAATCAGCAGGAGAGCCCAGCATGAGCCACATCTGGCCCTCACCCCTCATCCTCACCTCAGGGCATGGAAAAACCTGGTGGGAAGAGGACACTCACAGAGCTCACACTTGAGTCCATAGGACTTCCCAATCTTGTTGATTCGGACCATTGGGGTGCAGCCAATTTTCTTGAGGATATTGGGCAAGATCTTCTTTTCTTCTGTCCTGAAATAATGCAGGGGAGAAAAAAAAGTCAAATCAAAGCTACTGTTGTGTAACCTGAACCAAGAGAAAAACTGAGTGAGGTTTCAGCAGCTTTATCAAGGCCACCAAAAGACACCCCACCTCAGGCAAGAGAAAAACTCCCCATCAACAATTAGTGGCACCAAGAGGTGGTTATGGTTCTCCATCATGAGTTGTGAGCTCTTTTACATAAAAATGAAGCTAATTAATTTTCAGGGTTGTCCTGAAATGCCTTGTTCTGCAAGGCCCTAGGCCAGGTCTACAGTAAATGAGTAGATGCTGGCAAGCCTTAGGATTTTATGCTGTGGGTGAGAAAACCAGGAGACACAGCACAAGGCTCCTCCTGTTTTCCCCATCCTGCCCAGCACCACCTCTGCTTCCCACATTTCCAGTTGTCTCTGGGCTGTGTGTTGCTGGCCAGGACTCCCAAACCTGCAAGGATGGCTCCAAGCCATCAGAGAAGCCCAAAGCAAAGGGAGGTGTTTTGCAAACAGTTAAACTCCACTCTGATCAGTGAAATCCAGCTGCCCAGATTTGCCAGTGTCAGACTCCAGCAGAAGCCAAGAACCAAATCACAGCAACTGCAACCTGAAAAAGACCTGACTGCCCAACACACCTTGCCAGGGAACTCACACCCTCGAGCTCTTTCAAACACAGAGGGAAGAGGGCTGTGTTTATTTGGGCCACATCATATTGCCCCTGGTCACAGGCCAAGCACGTCTCCCTCCCAGTGGGGTGACAACCCCCCCATTCCCTCACTGCTCAGCTCTGCTTTGCACAGCTCTCACCTCCTGTCATCCTTTGACCCTTGAACTGGGGTTATCCTGTCCCAGTCATGGCCAGGCAGGTGGCTGTGTGCTGGCAGGAAGCCCGTGTGGTGCAGGGGTGACACACTGGGTCACTCGGAGACCTCACACCCCTCCCTCCAGGTTCTGCAAGTGGGATATAAACACCCCCTGCCCTGCAGGAGTACAGGGGTTTAGTGAAGGTCTTTACCACCAAGAGGAAACAGCCTCCTTGCATCTGAAGCCCAGAAATGATGGGATGTGCTGTTACCTCTCCCTCTGTGGGAAGTGTTTGCAGAGACATCACAGCTTTCATTGAATGCTGGCAAATGTGAGGCAATAACACAATAAATGAGCTTCCCCCACAGCTGCAGCCATTGCCCATCTGCTCCAAAAGCCACTCAAATGCTCAGGGCTTTCAGTGGGGCTCAGCCATGGCATGAGGAGGCTCCAGCTCCTTCTGGCAATGTTTAACTAGAGCCTGGCTCTCTCACAGTGACCTGTATTACTGCATTACACATCTGGACTGCATCCTGCAGATGCTGATATCAGCTCAGGACACTGGACAAGGATGGGTTTCCCCTAAGATTCCAGCTTTTAGTCATGGCTTGCTGTTCCTTAAGATGTCCAGGGGAAAACCAGCCCTGGCAAAGCAAGGGATTCCTGCTGAGGTTATAGTGGGCCAGAACTTGCTGAAGGGATATCAGAACTAGGCTGCCTCTGTATCTCTGAAAAAAATTTAAATAATTCATATCCTTAATTTTAATATTCTGAATTCTAAAATTTAAATAATTAATATTCTAAAATAGAATCTTGTCTTCTCCTGCTTCTACCCACAAAACTCAGTCAGATTTCACCTGGGAATCTCAGGAGATCCAGAGATCTTTGCTATATTGGCTGCTGTCTGTGGTTTACCCAGAGGAGGGAAACCAAACCACCCCTCCCTCCACGCACTGCTGCAAAGGTGTGACGTGTCCCAGTGTGTTTTCTTCCCTGCCACAGAGTGGGTTATGTTTCAGTTCCTGCCCCAGCAGTGCTTTGAGGGCCTCCCCAGCCAGATCCCATTCCCAGAGCAATGTTTGATGCCCAGGGTTAGGTAATTTCTCTCCATCTCCTGTCTGGGAGTGGGATGAGCCCAGCCACTGGCACCACCATGGCATCCTGATGCTAAATTGTTAAAAAACAAGAGTGTTATCCTGCTCATAATGATAATTGAGGGGGAAAAAATCATTTTGACTGAAAAAAGCTGATCCTATCCTCAGGCACCAGCTGCAAGGGTGGCACTGAGTGAGTGCCTGGATGCACAGCTTGCTGGATCAGCTCCAGGGCTCTGGATCCCACTCCTCCCTCCCTCATGGGCCAGACCCAGAGGCTGCTCTGGGCTCCCCACATGCTGGTGGCTGTGCCCTGGCCTTGTCCTGCCTGGCATGTGGTCAGGCACAGCCATGCAGAGCAATGTTGCACTTCCCACGGGCTCCAGTTGCTCACTTGCTGGAGCTGGATTCCTGTTTTACATCTTTGCACTGCAGGGACGTGTCTGCAGCTCCCCTGACATTTATGGGACAGCCTTATCTTTAGTAGCTTGTCTGTGTATGGTTTGCAGGGTCATTAAAACACCTCTTGTCAAGAGTAGTCTGGGCCCTCTGGCAGCCTCACGTCACCCTGGGAGGGAACCTGCTGCTGTGATGGCAAGAGCAGCTCAGAGCAAGCACTTTTCTCTGCACTGTGGCCATTTGCTACTGATCTAAAAGCCCAGGCCCTGGTAATCCATTTTTGTGAAGGTCTCTCAGCCATCTAAGATAAGATGCCCCAAACAAGTGGATGCTCTGGAAAACACAGAGCTGAGACAGAGCCAGCCACATCTTTCTGCAAAATGAAAGGGAGTGAGAAAGATCTTCTTGGGGAGGAGGTACTAATTTGGCTTTGCCATCTGGAAAATAAACCATCATTAACATAATTTCTGGTCATGACCATCCTGGTGTAACAACAGTACTTCACCTCCAGGAAAAGGTGCTGAACTGCACTCTGAAATAAGCAGCACAGAGGAATTACTTACAAGGGAATGCAGGAGTGTGGAGACTTGCTGGCAGGCGTTGTGGCTGTCCATGTGCACTTACTGGGCAAGTTGGGAAGGATCCATGTGCTGTCCTGACTTTCTGCAACACTGCCATTCATGTAGGGGCACATCTTGCTCAGCTCCTGAGTGGTGGAAATAGAGGTCACACAGACACCTGGGAGAAAAATAGCTGCAGAAGGTTAAAAAAATGTCATTTGGGTGTGAAGGTTGTGTGGCCAGGCTGCTTGGAGCACCCTGCTGGCATTTCAACCACATGGGTCTAGAGATTGTAGTGATGGAAGGAGGTTGGAAGGAGATGAACAGAGGAAAGGATGTTGTAGTGAGGTGAGTGTCAGTCCCTTCTCCCAGGGAGCAAGTGATTGATGGGGGAAATGGAACTCAGGTTGCCCCAGGGGGCATTATACATTAGAAAAATAAATAGATTATACATTAGGAAAAGAAATTCGATTATAGATTAGGAAAAAAAATTTATGGAATGGGTTGTAAAGCATTTGAACAGAATTCCCAGGGAAGTGATGTAGTCACCATCCCTGGAAGTGTTCAAAACTCATGTGGATGGCACTTGAGGACACAGACTAATGGTGAACATGGTGGTGGTGGGCTCATGGCTGGATTGATGATCATAACAGTCTTTTCCAACCTTAACAATTGCATGATTCCATTACAAAATTGCTCTTTTGGGGTGGTGTGCTAGACCCCATACATCATCTGGGCATCCTCTCCAGTACATTTTTCCTATCCCAAAATCATACCCTCCACTAGAAAACTTTATGCCTTAATTTAATTATTTGGTCAAGAACAAGATTTTTCACCCTAGCAGTGAAGAACCTGCAGGTAAATCCACCCAACAGTAATTGGAGAATACTTTTATGGTGGTGGTGGGACTTAGAGGTCACCTCTACTCTGGCATCCAAGTGTATTTAAATTGAAAAAAAAAGAACTGATAGAAATAAAAGAGCAAAGGGCAGCAGAGGTGCTCAGGGGTACTGAACAACTCCCACAGTAAAGCAACCTTAAAGAGAGAAGGATTCATCAGGCTGGAAATGAGACAAGAGGCTGTTGCTGAGAGCAGGCTGTAAATCCTGGGGGAGCTGGGGAAGGCACATCAAATAATGAGCAACAAATAATAAGGCAGAATGGATTATCAGGGGCAGAGCAGGTAAAAATGGAGTGAGAAAAGGGTGAAACAAGTTTGAAAAGGTTGAGTTCAGCAGCAGATTTTAAGCACACGAGCCCCAATGGCATTGGTGCTCTGTAGGAAGGCAATTTGCTATGCTGTTTTCTCTGTATTGCTGGTGCATATACAGACAAAAGGAGGACTCTGAGCTTAAAGTTTATTTTCAGCTACTGAACAATAGCAGAAACAAGGCTCACACACAGGTTTGGTGTGACCCTCTCTGCTCTGATGCTCTCTGCAATCCATCCACCACCCCTCTGTGCTAAGGAAACAAACCATGGAGAAAAAAACAACATGATTTTTGGTACCTGGGAGTTCCTCTTCTGGCTTGCTCACAGAATGAATTTACCTTCATTCAACCATTAGTGAATAAAGGGACCTTGAAACTCTGTAGGGTCATGGATGGAGACTTGTGTCTCACTTCTATTGATGCCTGTTAAGCTGCTTAGTCTGCCCTGTCTTCCTACACCTCTGTAGTGGTACATTTTGAAATTAGAGCAAGTGTAAGGTTTTCATCACCTTTGCTGCAGCAGAAATGGTCAAAGACATGATGTTGGACATTCCTTCTGCATTTAACTTCAGACTGAGAACAGAGACGTCATTTTGAGATCTGGCAGAACCAAACCAAAGAAGAAACATCCCCTTTGTAAACACAGAGAACTGTGTGCAGTAGGGCCAGACCTGCTGCCACGTGGAGGGGAGTGGGAAATCCAGTTTAGTTAGGGAGCATCATCCTTCCCCAGGCCATAAAGCCACAGCCCTGCCCCTCCTGAGTCCCCAGGCTCTTGGCAGTGGCTGTGACTCACAGTGGGCAGCAGGCTGTTTTGGCTGGATCCTGATTATCTGAATTATTTGTGTCTTGATACAAGCTCAAGGGCAGCCTTAATTACCATTTCTGCCATCCTCCTCCTGCTTGTCTGCTTGTTTCACCCTCGTGGTGGGAGTTTCTCTGCAGCAGCGAGGCAGGACAGCCCGAGCTCCGCGCTGTGGTTCCCTGGTGGGAGGATGGATGGGGCTGGGTTTGGTCCCGGGGGCTGGGCTGTCCCTGGAACAAAGAAACACACCACACTGTTACTCCAGCAACACCAGAGGGATGGAACAGCCCGTGGTGAGTGGCTGAACCTTCTCCTTTATCCAGAGGCCCCACAGCATCTCCGAAGATGGAGGTGAACAACCTCTTGTTGCAACCTGGCCCCACAACTAACGCAGACAGAGAACTCTGGCCCACCCCCACAGCAGGCCCTGAGCCACCTTTTCTATTCCAGAGACACCACCCCAGCCTCAGAAAGCAGCAGGAAACCAGGAGGGCACAGGGCAGTCCCTCCAAAAGTGCCTTGGATCCTGCAGCTGACAAAAGCTTCCCCAGCAAACTTTGCTTCCCGGTGCTCTTCCCCACCAGTGACAAACCTGCTGCTCATTAGGAGGGATTAAAGGGAAAAAAAATGGTTCATTTCCTTGCAAGCCAGGATTTGTGTTGGCCTTGAGTGTAACTCCTGAAGCAAATCTGTGTTTACCTAACAAATTAGCTGGGAAGGGGCAAAAGTCACCTGTGGGTAAAGAAGAGATAATCTGCAGTGTATCAGAGGAGGTCAGCATGCTTTCACAACTGAGGTCACCAATTACCACCCAAAACGCTGGAAAAATAGATTTTCTGAGTACATTTTTTTTATCCTCCCTTTTCCTGGTGATGCCCATCAGTACTATAATCATGGTGGGGTGGAAAGAGAAAAGGCAGGAGGGTGAAATTACTGGGGCTGCAGGGCCTCACCACACATGCCCCCTCTCCCTTCCAGCCCTGGTGCAGGAGGACTTCATGGAAGGAAGAGCATTGCTGGCTCCCCACCTTCTAAACCAAGGTTGCTTTCTCCTCACAGTGTTCAGTTTCCCTGACATCTGATTAAAAAAAGCCAAGAACGGGGTTTTCATTTGTTCTCTCACCCAAAGTGAATACAAACATATTTTCTGGACACCCAGGGAACAAAGAAACAAGAGCTGGCCCTTGACCAGGTCAACATCTACACTCCTCTCGGCTGAAGAATTCCTCATGTGTCTCCTCAAGGGCTGGGTAATTCCTGATGCTGCAGGAATGGCATGGATGTACTCCTTCCACAAAACACTCTCAAATCATTGCATTTCTGTGCCCAGAGTCTGGATTCATATTTACATTAATATTTATCAAAATCCCCACAGTGGCTCTGAAGGTAACCTTAAAAATTACCTGAAGTGTAGAACCCCCAAAACGAGGTGGCAGACAGCCTGAAACAGCACCAAAGGATGGGGAGAATCTGGGAATTTTGGAGGATTTAACACAGGACTGGTGAGCTGCTCCCCTGCTGCCAGCCTCAGAGTCACATCCCATCAGCACAGGCTGGGTGGGAGTGTGAGGAGAAAGGACATCCATGGACAGGCTGCCTGCAGCCAAGGATGGCTGAGAGGAGCAGTGTTCAGTGCAAACATCTCCCCACGCTGCCTCCAGTGCAGTTTTAAGTCACAAAATGAAGATACATCCTCTCTGGGTTACCAAAACTCTTACCTGTGTCCCAATATCCTCCCAGTCCCTGGCTGAAGCCTCAGGTATGATACACCTGACTCACTGCAGGTGTCCTGCCACAGCCCCGTTACCTGCTGCTGAATGGAGAATCCTGAGAGAGCCCAAGACTGGGCAAAGGATAAATGGAAATCTCCACTGGAGCTGGGAAGCAGGCCAAGAGAGCAGGAATGATAACACCCAGCTGCTGCCACTTAATGAAAATATATGACAAGGAGCACAGGCTAATGTTTACAGAGCACTTTGCAGATAGGAGATTGCAGTTATCAGGTTATCAGACTGCTCTGATAACTTCAAGGGGAAGAAAATCAAGATGCTCATTAAGTAAAGTGAGGGAAAAATTAGATGAACTCAGCAAGGCAGAAAGAGGTACCTGCAAGCTTGCCCCATGAGAAGCAAAATGCCTTTTTCTTGCCTTATTCTAAAGAAATAGCATTGCTGTCATTGAGCAAGACAAATGAAACATCAGTTTAGCAGAATAATGGAGTGGCCCAGGCTAGAAGGGACCTCGGGAGATCCCAGTCCAGCCTTCTGCTCAAAGCTGAGGCACCGCTGAGTTCAGCCCAGGCTGCTCAGGGCTTTGTCCTCCTTAGATCTTGAAAACCTCCAAAGATGGAGCTCTACAGGCTCTCCAGAAGACCCTCTGCACCACCCCACTGACCTTGTATTGTGAAGCCAAATCCTCCCTGGCTGCCTGATTTATTCAGGACTCACTGAAAGCGCAGCTGCTCCCCCGGTGAGAGCCATCCCTTGCACAGGTTGGGGAGCAGGGGCTGCCGAATTCCAAGTGTCCCCAGGACACCGAGGGTCCCCATTTCCCATGGAGTCTGCCAGCAGGTAACAGACGAGCCATACTCACCCCTGCAGCCCGTCAGCCGAGTGCCTGAGCTGAGCCTCAGCCCCAGGCTATATGTGCTGGTGGCAGGGGACACCCGGGAGGGAGGGACACGATTGGGTCCTGCCCCACACCTCACTGTGCCCAACACCTGATTGCTCTGCAAGGGGAGATAAAAAAAAAAAAAAAAAAAAAAAAAAAACANAAAAAAAAAGATAAGCAATTTATTGTTTGTTTCAATTCGGACTTATCTCCAGGAGTGCTCTGAACCCTTCCCCCAGCAATTTGGTGCTGGTTTTAGAATTTCGCTGCTGTTCTGGTTTTGTGTCTTGTGCTGGAATTTAAACCCAGCTCGCCTGTTTTAGCGTGGGCCGTGCTGAATCAGGCATGAGTAGTGACAGAAATGACATATTGTGTTAGGTGCTGTCTGGTGGGGACTCTCTGTGTCCTCTGGGAGCCTGGGATTAGTGTCTAAACCTCTGCCTCCTGCTTCTCATGCAGCTGCTTTACTGTTAAATCAGCCGAGAGCACTGAACAGCTTCTGCTCCGTGGTGATTCCCAAACACCAGCTGGGGATCAGGAAATTACATGGATGCAGAGTTTGCTTAAAGAGGAAAAGCCCATGAGAATTTCAGTCCCTCTTTTCCCCACTCCTCCCCAGAGCTGGGGCAGCACACAGAGCTGCCTGGTCCAGGCTGGGGCCATGCTCCTCCAAAACACAGCGGTGAAGGAACCTTCACCACTGCTGACATGATCAGGCCAGAATAAGGCTTGTCAGAATGCTTATTTTGGAATTAAACTTTTGAAGACAAGACTGGTGTAGGTATTAGCAGAGGGATGACTTTACCTTTGGTCTTTTTGCAATAAATGAACTCTCTGGAAAACATTGCCAGAGGTAATCCAGCACAGAAAACTCTTGTGGGCTATCTGATGTGACAGAGAACATGCAGCTCTCCTGTGAAGAGGCTGCAAATAACCCCAACTCCAGCAAGAATTGTGTTTTCTGGGCATTGCAGTTACAGAATAACCCAGCCACCCCTTCCTGGTTGTCTCCTGCAGCAACATGTGCTCAAAAACAAGATTCTTCCCTTCGGTGACCAAACTGCAAGAAACGGGGATCTTTTCAGCCTGAAAGGAAACAATATTTAGATGGGTATTGGAGGGACACAAGACAATTTTGAAATAAAATGCTTCCTTTAGAGAAATACATTTTTTAATTAAATATTTTCTTTAAAAAAAAATGTCTAAATGGCAAGTTTGGGGACTTTGAAACAAAAAAGTCCCCTTTTGGGGGGACAAGGTAAAAGCTGTTCACTGCATCTGCCCAGAATGCTCAGGCTTAGTTGCTGGCTGGCTTTAAACCATGACATTTTCCCACCACCACCATTCCCAGAGCTGCTGTGCACTCGGACTCTCTGGCACCACCAGCCCTAAGGTCACACACACAACTGGTTTTGCCCCAGCAGGTGAGGACAGAAGGTATTTTGACCTGGGTTTTCCTGCTTTGCCTGTGCCTGGGTTAAGAGCAGAGGAGGAGCTGGGCTGCAGGGCACTGGCTGGGATCTGCACTGGCACCTCTGTCATGCTTCCACCCACACAGGAATGTCAGGTCTTTCACACCCTGTACACACAATTAAATCGAATTCTGCCTTGCTGTTCTGCAGTGCTGGTGTTACTAAGTTTAAAAAACACATGGCAGCACAGGGCACACACAGGTGCTCATTCCCCAGCAGGCTTGTGCTGCCCCATCCTCTACCTGAACAGTTGCCTTGCAGCATTTAACCTGCAGGATTCCACTGGCTAAACATCAGCATCCCCAGGCTGGGAAGCAACAAGTGGAGAGAGCAATTAGCCAGCCAAAAAAAATGGGGGGAGACAGCTGAGAACACTGGGATGGCTCTGAGCTTTCACAAGAAGATGTGACACAAAAGTCCATGCCCAGGGAGAGGGACTGTGCTTTTAAAACACCATCAGAAAGGCTCCTTGAAGAGGCAGCTTTATGGTACTCACCTCATCTTCCCTGGGAGGGTGGGCAGACCCTGGCACAGGTTGCCCAGAGAAGCTGTGGATGCCCCATCCCTGGAAGTGCCCAAGGCCAGGTTGAGCAGGGCTTGGAGCACCCTGGGATAGTGGGAGATGTCACTGCCCATGGAGGAGGTGGAATGAGATGGTCTTTAAGATCCCTTTGAACCCAAACCATTCTGTGATTCTGTGATCCTTGTGGGGATGCAGCGCACAGGTTTTACTTTTGGGCATTTGGGAGGAAAGACCTCTCATGACCACAGTCATCCCCCTGGAAGAGACAATCTGGTTTTAAAATGTTCCTGATTCTGCTGTACCAAGTGGGAAGAAGCCCACATTTTCCTCTCCCATGTAATTTAATATTCAAAATGGCCTTATCAAAGCAGTTGAAGCTTCATAGCAGGGGCTTAAGATGTCAGGAGAAAAGTTAATATTTTGGGAGGGCCTAGCAAATAATTCAGGGCAGAACAGGCTTTCCTTGGTTCTTGGCTTATTTTTGGCCAGCAGAGAAAAACCATCTTGCTGTGAGGGGATGAGGTTAAAACTGCTACTGGTCGAGCTGAATTGGCCTGTGAGTTGGAACCTGGTATTTGAATAATGTGGGTAAACTGGGAAAAAGGGAAGCTGTCCCTTGCTGTTACAAATATTTTTTTTTTTACCTCTTCAACAGACTTGGTGTAGAAGTCTGACTGCAGTGCAAAATGACACCAGCTGAAACACGATTCCAGCTGTCACAGGCCAAGGTGGAAACGGGTTAGGAAAGTCACATTTTTGGTACTGCATTGGAGCAGCCCCTCACACTCCCTCTTTCAGGAGAGGTCACCTGTTGCTTGTACAACCCACAAGTTTTCAGTGCCTCTGAGGAGCCTCCTTCGATGGTGCTGCTGCTGGTGGCTGTGGGGACAGCGATGCTGCAGAGACATCCAGGGGAGTGCAGGCCTGCTGGCTTTTCCTGGCAGGACACTGGAAGGAACACAAGGCATGAGCAGCTCCAAACACAGAGTTTCCCACTCTTCACAGGCCTGTCTGCCTGTCCCATGGGGCAGATCAGCTCATCCCTGTGTCCTGCAGCATCCAGAAGGGTCTGGCTGGCATTCAGCACATGGCCTGCACTCCAGCTGCCCATGGACAGGGACAGGCAGTGTCTGTGACAGGGAATACAGGGGCAGGGGGTGCCCATGCCCCCCTGGCTCTCTTTATTTGGCCACACAAACCCAGCTGGTTACTGCTGGGTAACCTCCCCAAGCCTGAAATTCAGCAGGTGTGAGGGAAGCTGTGGCATGTTTTTAGCTCCTGAAAGAGCAGTGTAAAAACAGCACTCGGCTTTTCCTCTACCTGGAGGTGGATTTTTCCATACGACAGGGTGGTGGCAGGTGAGCTGGCTGCTCTCACTGCCCTCCACGAGTCAGGTCCTGTGGGCTCTCCCCTCATCTACCATGCTCAAGCACGTGTCAAAAAGGTAGCAGCACTTCCATCAGCAACACGAGTGTGGGTTGGTGGTTGTCAGTTTGGTTATTTTTTTTTTCCCTTCCCCAAAGGGAATTTATTGCTTTCATAAGGCAGCGTTCTGGACTGAAGTCCTCCCTTTATCTGCAGAGCCAGCAGAGCTGATTGTACCCAGTAATTTTCCTGTTGGTGACCCACGAGGAGGGGCAGCTCCTCAGCTGGGGACAGCTTGGTCCCAGGCTGTCATTAGGCTGTGACTCAGCTGTCAGGAGGTCTGCAAAAACGGGGTGTGGGCAGTGCCCTGCTCTCAGCTCCAGCCTGGGGGCTGCTGCTGACGAGGTGCCGAGGAGCCCTGATCTCTCAGCAGCTGCACTGGGCCTGGTTCAGAGTCTGATGGACCTCTCCAGGGTATTTTGAACCTGTCCAGCTCCGTGTTCAGCCTGCTGGAAGGTGGAACTTGATCCCTCAAGCTTCCTGCATCCCTCAGTGCCTGGGCAGCCTTTGGCCTGTGGCTGAAACAGGAGATACCTGTGGTCTCTCCACACACGGAGCGATGGCGGCCGTCTGCCGCCCTTGCGCTGTGCCTCTCCGGGCTGTGTCCCTCAGGCAGTTCCCCTCGGGCTGTCCCTCTCAGGCAGTTCCCCTCGGGCTGTGTCCCTCAGGCAGTCCCCCTCAGGCAGTTCCCCTCGGGCTGTCCCCCTAGGGCTGCCCCCCTCAGGCTGTGCCCCTTGGGCTGTGTCCCTCAGGCAGTTCCCCTCGGGCTGTCCCTCTCAGGCTGTGCCTCTCGGGCTGTGGAGTCCCTCAGGCTGTGCCCCTTGGGCAGTTCCCCTCGGGCTGTCCCTCTCAGGCAGTTCCCCTTGGGCTGTGTCCCTCAGGCAGTTCCCCTCGGGCTGTCCCCCTAGGGCTGCCCCCCTCAGGCTGTGCCCCTCGGGCTGTGCCCCTCGGGCTGTGCCCCTTGGGCAGTTCCACTCGGGCTGTCCCCCTCGGGCTGTGTCCTTCGGGCTGTGCCCCTCGGGCTGTGTCCCTCGGGCTGTGCCCCTCGGGCTGTGTCCCTCGGGCTGTGTCCTTCGGGCTGTGCCCCTCGGGCTGTGTCCCTCGGGCTGTGTCCTTCGGGCTGTGCCCCTCGGGCTGTGCCCCTCGGGCTGTGTCCTTCGGGCTGTGCTCCTCGGGCTGTGTCCCTCGGGCTGTGCCCCTCGGGCTGTGTCCCTCGGGATCCCTCTTTCCCCTCAGAGCCGGCTGCCAAAAGGGAAAGGCAAGGCAGGGATCTGCACTTCACCAACATGGTGAAGATGTGCAGGATAAAGTCACCCCGTGCTGCTGGATCAGGGGTAAGGAGAGAGCTGAGGACAGAGCGCTGTGTGTGTGGAGGTACCTGAACACCCGGCCTGAGAGCGAGGAGTTCGTGCTGGCATTTACTTGAAATACTTTTGGGCTCTCTCTGGAGACATGGAAACAGCTGCAGAGTCTCACAGGCCACACACTGACAGCGAGGGGTCTTCTGCACCAATTTCTTACAGTGTAACACACACTTGTAAGCTTAACCTGGCATTAAAACAACAACCCAGAGACACTCTGCGATCAAACAGCTTTTATTGGATGCTTTGTATTGTACATTCCTGAACATCTGTGCAATAAATACAGCTCACAGTGTTGATTTTTCCCAGCTCCTTGAAGCATAAGAAGTCTTCCCTTTCTCTTTAGTTGACACTACACAGTAAGAAAAGCTGTTGGATGACAGGGGCAATGTCAGGAAACTTCTGACAGTGAGCCTTGTGTGAGATTTGTAAGAGCAAGCAGAAGTTTTCAGAAATGAGCTAGGTGGACAGATGAGACTGTTCTGGCTGCTTAGAGGAACCCCTGCTAGCCAGAATTCTGGAGTCAGTTACAGCTTGTACAAGAAATGGGAAATAGCACTGGACATGTCCATATGAAAATGAACATTAAGTCATTGCCTGGTTGCCAAATATTGTACAGATTTTACTGAATACATCACTTCAGGTGAGAAAATAAAAAGTATTTTTGCAGAGCCAACATTAGGACTGATAATCTCTTACAGTGACAAATACAGCCTAAACTGTTGATAAAAATATCTGTACAAAGTAGTTTTCAGGTTTAGTCAGCGCTTGCATAAGCAGCAAAGGTAAACAGAAGATGCAGGCACTCACTTCAGAAAAAAAAATACATTTCTGTTCAGGCTCTGGCCTTCAGCTTCAGGTAAAAAGCTGAACAAACTGCAGTGTCTCCCTTGGTCTTCAGAGCTTTTCAAACAAAGACAAGCTCAGTTTTAATCAGCTCTACCACAATGAACCAGGACCAGGCCAGCAATGAGGTTCTCAGACATGCAAAAAACCCATTACATTTACAAGCTTTTGCAGAGAAGCCTCAGCCCTGCTGGATTCCCTGTCCCCTTCTCTTTGTTGCCTTCATCCCTGCCATGGGATAGAGCTCTGGAAAGATTTTCAGTTGTGCAGCAACTCTATTTATTTACCCAATTCCTCTGGTCTCACCATGCTGCTGCTGTGAATAAGAAAGGTCTTTTCCTCCCTGTGCCAGAGCAGAACAGGAGACAGCTCCTGTTCTTAGCAAACCACAGGGGAGCAGGTGAATTTCTTTGGATCCTTTGGCTTACTTGGAATGCTTTAGACTCCCATCCCGTGTTCCCCATCATATCTAACCACTCCCTATTGTCTCAGTCCACAGTACTGCCAGTTTTTCATGGCACTACAGGGGTTAATGTATGAACAGTGAACTGGAAAAACAGATTCAAATCTTTACACTTTTCTTGCCCACCTATTGGCTGCCTTACCTCAAACTCCTCCCTTGTGGTGCTCTGAAAAGCAGCTTTGGGAACCTCCTTCCACCATTTTCCTATTTCTAGCTGAATTCAGTTAGGCCAGGAGCTTTTACAGGGGAAAAGGACAAACCTCAGTTACTGAAGCACCTCCCACTCCTCTGCTGTCAGTGGAGGTCAGATGGAAAATCGGGGAAAATAATTAAAAATCAGATAAAAGTCAGTAAAGTAAATACTCAAAGGCAATAGTAATTCCAAAATCTAGCAGCAGTGACATCTACAATGGCAGCAAAAACTTCAGGCTGTGGCATCTAGTGAAGTACACAGGTCCTTTTACAAGTGTGGGAATCAAAGGATGTGGTGAAAATAAGTAAGAAAGAAGTCTGTCTTCCCTGTAAATTACGATATGGAAAAGTATCTGACAGTAGAATTTGAAGTAATTGGAAAAGGGGTTCAGAAGCTTGGCTGAAATGCTGATGTCTCAAGGGGTACAACTGGCCATTCACAGACTCCTGACACAAAGAAGCATCAAGGATGTCAAAGGCATGAGGATCAAAGACCCTGCTCTTAACTGTGCTAAGTTATTTATGACCTTGTGAAGCAGCTCAGAAATAGTTTGAGAGATGAGTTATGAGGCTCTGCCAAGCAGCAACCAAGGCAGGATGGAGCTGTCCAGTCTAGAAAAGCTACTACAGGTTTGAATGGAGGGTTTTAACACACATCTGGCACTCACACAGGTTCACCTTTCCACTTCTCAGAGCACCCAAGCTGGGGTTTCTCCTGCAGTGAGAGGGAACAGTGAGAGAGAAATCACTGACCAGCAAAAGGGAAAAAATATTTTAAACAAGGAATCAATCACCCTTTAGAACCTTTCAATTATTATTGAAGTTGTACATTTTTAGACTTGATAGTAGTTTGGGGTTTTTTTTCAGAGGCTTGGGAAAAGTAGTCTTAAAGTGTATGAATTTAATGGTAAACCACAGTTTAGGGTGGGGATGGGTCACTTTCCTTCTGCAGTAGGCCTAATCTGAAGGGGTGGCCAATGCAGGGCTTTTCTCCGGAGTAAGGAACTACAGGGTGGGAGTACCTGACTTGTGAGAGTTCACAGTTCCTGACAGATTATCTTTGGCTCTTCTGAAACAGGCACAACAAAAAGGCCCTCTGAGATAAATAAGGGGGTGGGAAGAGGAAGGTAATAGATGAAACAGCATAGTTTTAAAAGACCTTTGGGCAAGGAGCTCTTAAATCTTTCCACTTGTGCTTACTTATCAGGATATCACTGGGAAAAAAATTGGTCTGTCATGGCAGGGAAAGCTGGTGCACTGTGTGAAACAGTGCCACTGGTTTATGTTTGTCACTTCACTGCCAGGCTTCTACTCAAACTATTCCTCAGAGCAGGTGGTTGGAGCAACTCTCAGCTCCAGCCCTCAGGATCTTCTCTTGTTTTACACTGATGCCACCAAAATGGAAACCCTCCTTTCTTCTCCCCATGTCCCAGTCCCAGTTTTGTCTCCACACAGGTAATATCTAACTTAACACCCTTGAATAGGGGGGAAAAAAAATCCAGAACTTTCCAGAGCTCTCTTGGGCCTCCGCTTCAGCAACTCTTTATTTCAACACATTTAATGAATCTGAAACAACGTTTTGGAAAGCCAGCCTTCAGATATAACAAGTACGGAACATACCAGTTAATTTAGGCAATATTTTTTACACATACATATATATATATATAGGTAAAAAAATAAATTGTTTTGATAAGAAATATTGCTTAACCTGATTAATAAACAAGTTCCAGAAGCTGTGCAACACAACGAGACACATTAGCTGTATAGCTGACACCAGGAGAGCTAACTGCTTATTTTCAGGATTAAAAAATAAAATAAAATAAAACCAACAAGAAAAAACACATTCTACTTTAGGCATAAATCTGATTCTTTGCTGGAGATTGCAAAATGTTGAAGAGGCTCCACGTTGCTGCTTGGCTTTAGTTGGATTTCCTCTCCCGCTCCCGTGCGGTCACGAAGTTCAGGAGGTCGATGGCTGTCACGATGCCAAACACCATCTGCCGCTTGCTGGAGGAGCCATCCGTGTGGTCTGCACAGAAAGAAAAGGCAGCTCTGGCTCCAGGAGGCACAAACACACCCCCTCCTGCTTGGTTTGAGGGGCAGTGTTTGTAAAAGCAGGGCCTGGAGCTCTTTGGTGCCGGTGATCCTGGCACACAGGGGCGCCTTGGCCAAGAGTCACAGAGGGAGTGATGAGGATTTTCAGCTCAGAGAAGCTCCTCATCAAAAGGGACACTGAAAGATTATGGAGGGAAGGATAAGAGTCTGCTGGATTTATTTTTCTTGACACAAAAATTCAAGCCAGACCCTCTTTTAGAAAGGGAATTTTCTTCAAGCATTAATTACTTGAAATTACCCCATTGGAACCAGGGGCCCAATGGAACCACTTCTCAAGGGGAAATGTGACACAATCACCTTCCTGCATCCCTGTCAAATACAGAGTCAGTGTAAAACCCACAATACCCCATTTATATCCAAAAAGCTTACTAATGATTTGATCTTTGCTGCATTGAGAGCTCAGGTTCAAGTGATTTTCTCACTGTGAACCTAAGCCTCTGACCTGGGAACCAAGTGGCCACACGAACTCTGGCCCTTTATCAATTGTCTGAATTCCTTGTTCCTAAAGTCTGACTGTACTGAGATGTTAAGTCTACTTCTATACTCAGTTTTTTCAGTCAGCTGGACTGTCCTGGGCTTTTTGTTTATTCACTTTCTGTTCCACTGCAAGCTTCCAGTGAGATTCTAGGTTTATAAATAGCCAGCTCACAGCCAAGAGCACATCCTTATGGAGATTATCAGGAACAACCCCAAATCTGATAGCTCTTTTTCTTCCAGTTATAACTGAGAAGCTGTCAGATAAATTTATCTGGCATGACTTAATATTGTTTTGACTCTCGTTTCTCAGTGTTTGTAACTTTGCAAAGTTGTCTGCTATGAGGAAGATGAAACAGGACAAAATATTATTCACATATCAGAGTGATATATGGCAGCCTTGAAGATTTATTTAGTCTTACTAATCCCAGAATGGTTTGGGTTTGAAGGGACCTTAAAATCATCTTGTTCCACCCCTGCCTTGGGCAGGGACACCTTCCACTAGATCAGGTTGCTCCAAGCCCCATCCAACCTGTCCTTGGACACTTCCAGGGATGGAAATTAGGGTTAGTAGCACGTAGTTAGACACAGAAAGAGGATTTTGCTTCTGCAGAGCTCATTTATTAATTCACACTCTCACTTACTTCTTGTTACCACCCAAAGATTTGCTTACACAAGGTGCAGTACTTTGTACTCACATTGAATTTGCTCATGAACCACCAGAGCAAAGTGGTCTATTTCCAAGATGTGGGAGAGTTTCCCCAAGTTGTCTCTCAGGTTAATCTGAGGAGAGAGTTACAAAACTTGAATAAAACAGTCCTTTCTGTGTTTAGTGGTCAGTAATCCCCATACACTTCATGCAGAGCTAAAATCTATTTATCAGCATTTGTGTACTGCCCCCACCTGAAGCATTAGAAAACACCAACAAATCAAGGCCAACTTAAAAGATCAGTTCTGTTTCTAATTTCCAAGAAAACAAAGCACTACATGAAGTTATTCCTCCTGATTCTGTAAACATAGTGAATATAATGAAGATCTGAAAAATGCTACTAATCAAAGAAGGTCAAATGTTCCATGTGTCTCAACAAAAGAAGTTACCATAAAAGTCTTTATATTTGGTGATTTTGTTCTAAAAAGACTGTTAAAAAGTGAATGAATCAGGCTACAAATCATTGTGGAAGTGAATATGATTTGCAAGGGCAGAAAAACCCAAACAAGCCAAAAACAAAACCAAAGGTGGAAGATTGCTCAGCTAACACTGGGTTTGGGTGCAAATCAAGGAATTGAGATTTAAGAATTCAATTTTTTGGTGAAGTTCAACTTTGCTAAGACTGAACAAGGAAGCACCCTGCATTCATTCTGCAAAAACACAGATACTTCCAAAACACTTCAGCAATCACCTGCTGCATCCTTTAAAAAATGCCTAAAACTGTTCAAGCATGATTTCACATATGAAACACCACAGCTCCATTAACCAGGTGACTCTCCCCAGCACCCACCCTCCGACATACTTTTCTTAAAGGAATTCACAGCAAAGAAGAGTCTTGCACTGCAGATTCAAAAAGCCTCTCTGTAAGAGATAAATGCCACGGCATGAACAGTTGGGCTGCACTGGAACACAGAGCTCTGCCTCCATGTGGGAGTCAGAGCATTCCCAGCAGCCTGTGTTTAAGGGACCAGCCATAGAGCAAACTGAGGAACCAGTCCTTAAACTTGTGGGCCAGGAAAGGAAGGAAGTGGGAATTCTGGATCTGCTGCCACATGGAGTCACCCATCAGTCCCAAATCTGTCTTCAGGGACTGGGCAGGATACAGACAACCAGGACAAGCAGCCCCTTGGCAGCACTGGGACAACCATGGAGACATAAACATGGCATAGAGATGCTCAGTGGAAATTTAACAGAACTCCCACAGAGTTTTCACCTGTCTCACTACTGCTCAGTCAAGCTCCTTAAACATTTCACCCACAGGTTTTCCCACATTTAGGCCTTGTTTTTAAGTTTATTAAGTCTTTAAGGCAATGAGTACTACACTACACATGACTGGGAACTCAAACCACTGGAACAAACACCTGACTCCACAAGGATGGCTTTTCTCTCCAATAGCACCTGGTTGGGTTGGCAAATTATCCTGTGACAAGTGTTTCAAAGCCCTGGAGCACAACAGTACCAGGGACTTTCAAAAAAGCTCTAACCATTCTGCTTCCATTCTAGGAGATGACCATAAAATAACTGTGGTGATCCTGTCATGTCACAGAATCACAGAATGGTCTGGAGTGGAAGGGACCTTAAGGATCATCCAGTTCCCACCCCCTGCCATGGGCACCTTCCACTAGACCAGGTTGTTCAGAGCCCCACCCAACCTGGCCTTGGACACTCCAGGGATGGGAAATCCACAACCTCTCTTAGCAACCTAAAAAAGCCAAAGATCCATCTTTCCAAAATGTACCTCTGCCCTGGTTTACAGGCTAAGGCTCTTATTTGATGCATGCTGTGGTATGCCATGTAGGATAGCAGAAGTCATTTTGGTGGCAGATGATTCATTTTCCCAATTTGACCCATAAACAAGCCAAATCAGCTGAAGTGGTTAGAAAAGCAAAATCCACAATACTTCTGAGGTTATGTGCATTTCACCACCCTTTTCCATTAACTCATCAATTTAAATGGAAAATAACAATTTTTACCTAACATGTCAGCAGTACCACAGCTTGTATCACACCCCTTCCAGCCTCCACCAAGAAAATATCAGAAATAAAGAGAAAATAAATTATTAAGCTGTTCTTTACTGTAGAAGCCTTCAAGCTGCCCATGGCAAAAGCTGCAGCCTCAGAAGTGCAGAGAATTGGCTGATGCAGCCAACACCAGAGCAGCCACAGAAACCATCACACACCACCAGCCCCAGAAACTCTCAAAGTGTCCAGGTAAGGGAGAATGTGAACTAAGCAGCTGTGTTACACACCACATTTCCCCATGATGCTGGATTATCTGTCTGGGGAGGAAAAAACACATTTACATTAGTCCATAAGGAAGCAGCATCCTTGCCCAGCCTCAGGGTGGCTCACAGGTTGAACAGAGGTGTTACAGGCGCTTCCAGAACACAGCACTTCCTCTTCTTTGGGACAGTCTTGAAACTTAAAGCCTGGTGACAACTGAGTCAAGCATTCCATGTTTTTAAAGGAAAATTCTGTGCTCAGTAACAGCTGCTGCCATGGTCCCAGGTAAACCTCACCCAGCCTGTGTAGTGTTAGCAGACCTACTGTAGTACTTGCAACCAGAGAAGCAGGAGCTGCAGAATATCCCTGCCTACCTGTTGAAATTGCTTGTAGATTACTTTTCTGACTTCATCAGAAGGCTTAACTTTTCCAGCCAGCAGTGAGGAAAGCATGTTACCCAGGGTAACCATGCCCAGAATCACCCTGGGGAAGCAGAGACAAGAGAGGGGTAAACAACACAAAAGCCTCAGGTGTTCCTGCAGTCAGCTCAGCCACTTCATGGTAATAATGCAGCATTATCCATGGTATTCTTGGATTCTGTGTGGCTGCAGGAGACAAGAGCACAGTTCTCAGAGGTTCTGCAGACTCACACACAAGGCAGCAGGTGCTGGGGGTCCTTCTGAGCACCAGGACCTTTGTGCCTCTGCTCCTTGCAACTGGAGAGAGTTACCTGCAATCTCAGAGAGCTTTTGGACAGCACAAACTGTTTCATTTTTTTCACACTCTAACCTGTCCTTTTGAAAGGTGTGACAGCCAGAGACAAGCTCACCCCAGTTTGGCTCTTTTCCCTCCTTCCTACAAGGATCTACAACTCATGGCTCAAATCAGCCCCTGTAACTGGAGAGCAACTGGGAAACTCTCCATTATTCAGCCTGTCTGCAGGAGGGCTGCAGGGTGATAAGGCACATTCCAGCTTGCTGGGGACACCCTGGTTGACAGGGATCACTGCAGCCCTGCACTTCAACACAGTGTGCTGAAGAGACTCTGAAAACTCTGATAGAGGAGGGCACGTTTGGGAATAGGAATTTTTACTTTTTAAAGTTAAACTGGTATTATTAAAAGAAATTAAATTATCCTGCAGGGACACAGTGAGTAATTACATCATAATAATCATTAGAATCATGTGAAGGGCAGGACATTCCTGGCATGAAAACACAAAGTCCAGCATTGGTGTGTTCAAGGCAACATTTCTGAACTGTGTTAAAAAGTGAAGAAGGACGAGTAAGAAGTATTATACTTCCAGCAAGCATTTAAAAGACATCCCTGAGGAGCAGGTGAGGGAAGTGATGCATATGGATGAAGAGTGATATATATGTGGACATACCCAGATTCATCAACAACTGGTACCTGGTCGAATCCCTTCTCCCGGAGGATTTCCACAGTCTTTGCACAGGTAACAGTTGGAAGCACAGTCAGGGGGGCAGAGAGGCTCAGCTCCTGAATGCTGATGTTCCACCACCTGGGCATGGAATGAAAAACAAACCCAAGCAAGTCTTATGGAGAGGACAGAACCAGTCCTTCATGCACAGTGGCCTCCAGCACCAGAGGAATGACAAAAGGCTGCAAGGAGGAGTCAGGATTCAGCCAGAGTCAATAAAGCTTCAGGGCTCTCAGGTTTTATTCCCAATATCAGAAAGTCACTGAAGTGTGAGAAGGCTTGAAAATCAAAACCCTTTTCCTCATTTCATCTGCTTTCTATGATTACAGATAGTCAGTGGAGAGCACTAATCTCCCCAATTTCATTATTTGTCTCTCACACAGAGATTTTTGTGCTCCTACTCAAAGACCTGTCTGTATTTACAGTCATTACAGGCAATGATTTAGGGAAGATTCCCTTCCACCTATGTAGACTTGCAGTGCTTTGCACTCATGAACTCTGTTTTTGGAAGGATTTTTTGCATACTTCCTTTTTTTTTATTCCAGATATAACACTTTTCATTAAAAAGAATCATTAAGTACCAAATTTTCTTCTGCTGCCATGCAATTCAAGGAAGAACGTCAACTAATTAAAGCAGATTTGATTAATAGCTGCAATTATACATCAAGACAATAGCATGGAAGATCAGCTAAATGAAAGGAGAAATGTAAATTGAAATGAGCTTTAAATTAGCAACTGCCATAAACTCAACTGAACAGACTCATGGAAATCCAGATGGATCTCACACTTACCAAGGTTTGTTGCCAAGGTCTTCCTCTTTCATGAACCCTTTCTGAATCATCCATTTGTCACTCAAGAATTTGGACCTGCAGAGCACCAGGAAGTGAAAAGCTCATTAGCAGAGGTTGAGTATCTGACAGCAAACAGAGGCAGCTGTTCACAGCTCACTGCCACCAACAGCTAAAGTGCAACTGGAAACAGACCATCGTTTGCCATCCAAGCTTAGCAGCCAGGGATGTGGAGGAGAAATACTCATGAGGAGAAAAAGGAATCCCACAAAAACAAAGCTCCAACTGCATCAGCCCCTTGGAATATGATAGAGACACAGCCTGGAGTGGAGATGTGTCTGTCTGCAGCTTCTATTTGTCTAATATTGAGCTGGATGCAGCAGAAGTCAGGAAACTCAGATAAAATGCCATGTTTTGGGGTATGTTTCAGTGTGGTTGGAGAAAAAAAAACTTCTCAGCACAGCTCAAAGCCCTGACACTTCCACCTGCAAACTCACCCTGAGTGTGACTGCTGCTGCTGCAGGAGTGCTGGATCCCATTGGATACCCACTGGATATAATGGGATAACCAGTGATCCCCCACAAATAACACAGTGATTGCAAGGCTTTTGCTGTGACAGATGCTAACCAGTGATGATTACCTACTGAAACCAGAGCTCAGCTTTGAAAGGGAAAAGATCCTCCCTGCTCCATGTCAGACAGCTCAGAACTTGTGCCCCAAAGACACAAGTTGGGATAACTGGGTGTTATAAGGTCTGTGAGGAGGTCTGAGGGACTGCCTCACCCTTATCCCAGAGAGAAAAGCAGCAGGTCCTTACATGTAGTTCCTGATGGAGTCAGGGAAGATGATGACACAGCGCTGCCCCTCCTTCAGCTCCTTGGCTGCCTTCACAGCTACAGACATGGCACTGCCCGAGCTGCCACCTGCCAGAGCACACAGCAGGGGCACAAGTGTCAAACCACGAAATGAAAGCCATCAGAAGAGAGAGAGAGAAAGAACAGACGAGCCCAGAGCGAGGAAGGCAAGTTCTGAAGTGGGAGGAGGTCTCTGATCTGCACAAGGCTTCAGCCACCCACCAGTCCTCAGAGGAAGCCAGAGGATTCTGCTCTTACCACACAGCAGTCCCTCCTCGCGGATCAGCATCCGTGCTAAAGCAAAGGACTCCTCATCGTTGCTCTTGTACCACTGGTCCACTGTCTGGGGAGGGGCAGGAGACAGAAACAAGGGTCTGTTTAAATGAGGAGGGACAGGGGAGCTACACAACCAGTGTGAATTCAGCCCTGCTCTTTGAGGGAACAGCTGCCCTACTGAGCCTGCGTTTCCATCCTCCTCCAAATGCCAAGTGAGGGTTTTCTGCCAAGGTAAGATGATCACATCAGCACAATGGGCTCCTTATTGGAACCTCTCTGTGAGAGCAGGCTGCTGGGAGTCAGCCTCAGGCAGCATCAGCTTCCTCCCCTCTTGGAGGGCTTCCCAGGGACACAGGCTCTGCTCAGGATGCAGATATGCCACTTTGTCCAGGAGAGGCTGGGATGCTCTGTTGGAAGGTTTTGGTTTGGTGGTGTTGTTGTTTTGGATTTTTGTGTGTGTGTGTGTGTTTTTTTTTAACTGGGAAGTTGGTGTTCTTTGGTGTGTGTGTGTGTGTTTTTTATTTCTATTGTGTGTGTTCCATGACTGTTTTTTTCGGGTGTATTTTGGGTTTTTTTAAGCATAAAAACAAGTGTGTGTTCTAGGAAAATGTTACCAACTCACGGCACTTTGACCTAGCCTTGTAAAACAAATGTGGCCAGTTCAGAAGCCTTTCAAGGGCTGTTTATGCTGATGGAAAGAACAGGAATAGTTCTGTCTGCTAGCCCTTCCATTTCAGCTCAAAGAAGTACTTCCCCAAGTTTTTCCTCTGTCTTTAACCTCAGTCCTGCATCCCAGCAGAGGGTAAAGGGCAGCAAACCAAGCAGTGTGACTTACAGATCTATCCAACACTGTAGGGACAAAATCATATCCAATTCCTTCCACTTCATACATTGTCTTGTCAGTCTTGTTCAGCTCTTCTGGTTCAGCAAGGATGGAGCCTTCAGGATCCACACCTATAACCTGGAGAAGCAATTTCCACTCAGGCCACCAAGACACAGCTTTGGAGAGCACAGCCCCTGTGGGCACTGGCCTTGTCACAGCTGCTGGTGTCACACAGCCAAGTGACAGCAACCTGGTCTCCTGTTCATTTCCCCCTGGAAACACTCACCTCCCCTGGGAGCAAAATGCTTTGCTGCTTGTGACCCCTTGGAAACCCATCCCAGCTCCTCAGGCTGTAGGCACTGATGGCACCACTTGTTCTACAGGGGTTTTGCTTGGTTTAAACAGGAAACAGGATTTCCCTGAGACAAGGCTGTCCTCATTCACATGCCAGGCACCATTACAGACTCATTTTGTGACATTACAACTCATTTTGTGTTGAATGCAAGCAGATCAGTTTTATTTTCTTTACCCCTCCCTGCCTGTGTAGGGAAATATTCATGTTTTAAAGCAGGGTATCAAGTTCTGTGAGGAAATCTAACACATCCCACAGGAAAACAAACAGGTTGGTGTGTGCAGAGACAATTCCCCTGGGCAGAGCCTGAGCTGCTCCAGAGCAGTTGGGGAAGAAACAGCCAGGGAGGAAACTCAAGGCTGCAGAGCACACACCAGAGAAGGAAGTTTCCCAGGCACCCCATGGAGGAACCTGAGGGTCAGTGTTCGTCTGCTGAGCCAAACCTGAACCCTGGTCACCTGTGGGACCAGAGCAGGATGATTTCAGACACTCTGAAGGACCTTCTAGCTGAGAGCACCCAAGAGCTTCCCACAGAGACCCAGGGAGGTGTGCAAGGAGTGGGATGTGCCAAGTGGGGCAGTTTGAGGGGACACTAAAGAGAAAAGCTGTGGGCTTGGCACTTACTTTGCAACCTGGGCACTTCTCCTTCAGCTTCCTGGAGATGCCAGTGATGGTTCCTCCTGTGCCAGCTGTGACCACCACCATGTCCACCTTTCCTGTTTAAGGGTGGGAGAGAAGTGTGAAATCTCCAAGAGAATGATGGACTGAAAGCTCCCTTACACCTAAGGATGGACTTTCTTCAACAAAAATGCAGAAAGTGGCTGAAAAGGGCAAGACAGAGCTCTTTGCTTCCCAGGAGCTGTTACAAGACCTGCCTTGAAACTGCATTGCTCAATCATTATTTTCTCCAACAAGGCTTTTGAAATGTCCACCCAGAGGCCTGGCAAGGCACCAATCTGTGGCACTTTGGACACAGCTGGAGGTGGCCCACAGAGCTGACAGCTGCAGTTTTCCTGTGACTGTATTTGCTGATACAGACAATTCATTCTCTAAGTTAAACTGAGCAGCCCATTATGTTTGTTAATTAACTGAGTGAGTGCCAAGAGCATGGGATAGGCACCCCTGGAGAGAAATGTTAACACAACTGCTCCCTCATTTTCATGTGAAAAAGACTGTTTTGGTCACTAGCACTCTGAGTGAATGTGGATGTGGCAGTTCATCCCTGTGTCACCACCTACAGCTTCTCTGGTGCATCCACACAACAGCTTTGTTAATTAAAAAAAAAAAATCTATTTTTAAAGGTCACCAATTTACACAAAAAATGAATTGCTTACCAGGCAAAAGAATAACACCCCACCAAGCAGGGGTAACTGAACAGGGCCTGGCCTGTAAGGAGAAGTAAATAGAAACAAGAAGCCTAAATCTGGAACTCATCTGGACTGTCAGTTTGTGGGCTGGCAGCTTGTCAAAGTGTACTCACTTTAACTCAAAGTTTGGCACAGAAAGACAAGCCAAATCCTCTGAACAGCCAGAGTTTTAGGAGGGAGGAGCACCTTTCACATGGTCCTCCCCTTAATGAGAATGAATTTAACTGCTGACTTTCTTAACAGAAGGTCCAATCAGAAAATAAGGCAGGTCTGGAGTCTTCTGTGTGACTCCCTTCTGTCCCCTGTGGAAAGGCCCACGTGGCTGCAGCATCACATGGAATGCCTCCAACAGCTCTCAAACCAGCTCCTGGGCTGAGGAATGAGCCCAGCTGAAGCTCTGCTGCCATGGCTCAGCCCCCTCTGGTGCTCAGCTGCCCACTGAAGAGATCCAGCACTGAAGAGACCCCTGCAGAGCCAGAGGATCCTGCTGGGGACAGCTGGGACCAGACAGAGCAGTTTGTGCTCCTGAGGACTCCTAAGTGAAGATGCTTCCAGTGCACGGGGTATTTCCTGGGAATGCTGAAACACCTCTTTGTGTACTTGTGACCAGAGAAGAATGACCCTATTCCATGCCAGCCTACCTATGGGGGGGTTTAGGGTACCTCAAGCATCACTGCTTCTTCCACCTGATCACAAGCAGAGGAGTCTAAAAACCAAAGAATTCTTCTTTAATGAAAAAAAAAAAAATCATTACTATGAAATAAAGTAATTCCCACAGCACATGTATGGGATTTGCTTTAACAAAATCCATGCTTTTCTCATCTCAGGCCTCACTCTCCAAGAGCAGAACAAGAGGGCACTACCAGGAGCTTGCTGGAGGGGGGTGAGCAGTGGAGCAGACCTACCATCACACTGCTGCAGGATCTCCTCAGCTGTGCTGTCGTAGTGTGTCAGGGGGTTGCTGGCATTGCGGTACTAAATCAGCCAGGAAGTAAAACAGAAATACAAAAATCACATCTTGAGGCAGTTCAAAAGACACTTTAACAATCCCCAAGCCCCACAGCACCCACACATAGTCTCTGCAGACTCTTTCATTGTGTATTACCTGGAACTAGGTCCGAAGTGACCTAATTTAAGCACAGTTTAAGGTGCCAGGACTCTCCCATGCCAAAATCAGTCCTGTCTGTGGGACAGCTACTCTTAGCAACATGACCCTTGTGTCCATTCTTCCTCAGAGGATTGCCAGCTCAGTGGAAACAGACACCGTGTTGTAGTTCTGGCAAACACCAGCTCATTGCTGCTCTCTAGTGACTGTAAAAACTTCCTGTCCTACTATGTGGTGATTGCTCAGCTCCAGCTCCAGATTTGGGGCATCTTCTCCTTCAGAGACACGTGGAGAGTGTTCAACAGACAACCCAGGACACCCAAGAGCCTCCTCCACGCGCTACACCTGCACCTCTGGCACCTGGGCTCTACCTGGTCTAGGATGTGTGCGTTGGGGATTTCATTCTTCAGTCTCCAGGCCACTCCCACGTGAGATTCAGGAGAATCAAATCTGGCAGTAGTTGGGGTCCTCACAATCTCAGCACCCAGAGCTCTCAGGACATCCACCTGCAGCAAATAAAGGTGGTCACACAACCCCAAAACCCCCTCAACAGGCTCCCTTCACACTCAGCCCCGAGCCCAGAATATTTGCAGACTATTCAAAGCTTCAGCACTGCCTCCCTTCACCCTCTGCTCAGCAAGGGACAGCAAACACAGGGCACAGGTAAGCACTTCAGTGTGCCAGGCAAACCTCAGCTATTTTTTAAACACACACCTGTATTTGAAAGAGTTATGGGAGTTTTCAAAGTGGCAGTGCTGTGGGGATGGGTCTTAAAGACATTTTCTATCCATGGCAAGCCAGCCTGGATTTCTCTGGGCACCGGCAACAGCCCCGCAGCAGAGTTCTGCCTGGCCAGGAGCCTGCACCTGAAGCCTCAGCACTCATCTGCACCAGGAACTCTGGCTGTGCAGTGCAGTGCAAGTGCAAACACGTTTATTATTAAATTCTTGAAAGCAGAGGCAGCTCTGACCTTCTCCATGCTCATCTTCTCTGGCATGACGATGATGCAGCGGTAACCCTTCACTGCGGCCGCCAAGGCCAGCCCGATCCCTGCAAGCAAGCAAAGGCATGCAGAGCACTCAGAGAGCAGCAGCAAAGCACAAAACCCACAGTGCCAGCTTTGGCACGCCCTGGCTTTCATCAGATTTTCACCAGAGGCTTGAAGAGAGAGTCTCTAGAAGGGTGGCAAAGGGAATGTTTCTGCCTGTTGGGAAGAACTGGGTTTTACAGATGCTGATACTTGTTGGAGGTTCACAGCCAAGAGAAAGTTTAGCCAAGGGTGGGGAAACTTGACATGTGCAAACTGCTAGCTTAACCACATGCACATCACCTTCCTCCTGTCTCACCCACTTCATTTTTCCAGAAGTAATTTGGGAAATTAATGTGCTTTAAGACAGAGAAGACTAGAGGAATCACTTTGATTCTGTAGAGCCTCTGTTGACTCACTTCTGCATAAATCCCTATCTGCAACGTGCTGAAACTAAGTCCTGTCTAAAAAGAAATCATTTAGATGCTGTTGGTGATTGAGGTTCTAGTGCACTGTGTCAGCTTGGTACCACAGTGAAGCACCCTGGCTGCTGGAAGCAGACATCTCATTTCTACCCTGAAAATCTGCACCTCCAGCCTGATCCTGCCTTCCAGCTGCTCTCTGGAGAGCTGAGCTCAGAAGTGCTTTCCCTGTGGAGGAGAAGCTTACAGCTGCTATCAGATCACCTTTCTGCTGGCAGGCTGAGCTGATCAGGTTGGCTGAGAGGTGTGTGAGGTCAGGCTGCAGCTCCCCTGCTGTTCTGGGAACAGCACAGGACCAACACATGCAGCTCACCCTACACAGACACTTGCCTGTTCAAAGCTGGCTCTGCATGTTTTTATGTGGACTGCACAGGAGATAAAAAAACCCCACCCTAATAATCTTTAACTGTTCCTGTAAGAGAAGCATAACTCACACCCCAAACAATTCAAGTAGTGTTTAGTATTTTGGGATGGGAAACAACTTTTCTCAGTACATCATAGATAAAAATGGATGCCCAAATACACAAATAAATAAGACAGCAGCAGACTCATTAAAGCCCAAGGCTTTAGAAGAGAAGCCATCCAGATCTTCCTTATGGTCTGTGATGAATAAAGAATTTTGAGACCTGAACTCTAATACTTTGTACTTTTTGCTACTGACCTGGAAATGCAGCAAACATCAAAACAGGACTTTGGCTGAGGGAGAGCTGGGATGCAGAGAGCATAAAAATATAACACATTAGCTCTCACATTCAACAAACTCAGTACTCTGAGCAGTAGAGAGCAAAAGCCAATTCTCTCAGGTTACTGTGTGCCCTGGTCTTTGCTCTTATGTGACAAAAATAATCAGCTTTCTGAAATAATTGTCCTGTGTCTCCTTTGGTTCTGTCCTTCTGGATTCTGTGCAAGGAGAATCATTCATCAGGTACTGACCCAGAGAGAGGGATGTCATGGTACGACCTTGGATGCTGGAGGAATGCAACACACAAGGGTATTTTCCACTCCATGCCATTGTTCAGGCAGGAGCTACAGCCACACTCACAAAGGTTTCAGCTGCCCTGAATGCCCCCAAAATCCCCTGACCATCCCCAGAGCAGCTGCTGAGCAAACAGCAATAGATGTGACTTCCCAGTTTTCTGCTGCAGGCTGGGGAGCTGGTCACAGATCAGCTCATCACCCCAGTCCCCCCAGTACCAAGAGAGTGAAGATCTGCCTGGTCTGTGTCTATCAGAAAGAGCAGTGGGTGGAAGCCCAGAGAAGAGTTAGGAACAGGACACCTCTCCTGAACACATCAGGCAGGAGGGCAGCTCGTAGCTCGCCCCATGAACCTCCTCAGAGGAGGCAGTGTATTTGATATTTAGCTATTTTATTTAACTATATTATGTATTTTATATTTGGCTCAAGGGGGGTTTCACTCCCCATGAGTGGAGCAACTTAACTCCAACAGCTTTGACACAGGAGCTCCAGACTGCTCAGATCATCAGGAGCTCTGCCCTGGCCCCTGACCTGAGGGGACTCTTCCTTCCTCCAGCCCTCCAAGGAAGAAATGTGGGCCCAGGTGGAGTCTGTTGACAATCCAGGCATGCAGGGGCTCTGTCAGGCAGTGCTGTGGCCATGCAGCTCATCTCCATCTCAACTGCACCAGCTGGGAAGGGCTGCTCCTCAAACCTGACAGAAGGACCATGGGACTTCCCCAGCAGAAAGAAGGGGAAGATCCTGATCCACACCAATCTTTTGGGTGCTTTTTTCCACAGTAACTTCAGTCAGACTTGAATTCCTAAAGACTCCAGTGAGTCCTCTAAAGCAAAGAGGCTCTGCAATCTAACAGAACTCCTTCCCAGCAGCTCTGGTCCTCGCAGGACACTGCAGAATTGTTCCTTGTGTGAGAAGGAAGGGGCACAGCTCCCCACCTCCTGCAGGCAGGAGGAGATTCCCTTTCTCCCTTGCGCAGGCTCCGATCTCAAACCTGCCTTTTCCAGGAAAGCCACCACAGCACTCCCCCCCACACTCTGCTCAGTCTCTCCATCCCCTACCTGTGTTCCCAGAGGTTGGCTCTATGATGGTGTCCCCAGGCTTGAGGATCCCAGCTCTCTCTGCATCCTCCACCATCCTGAGGCTGATGCGGTCCTTCACGCTGCCCCCGGCGTTGAAGAACTCGCACTTGGCCACTGCAAACACACAACCAGCAAGGTTGGAAGGGGCTTTAAAGCTCCACAAAGATCCATAGTTCACTAACAGCAACTCCCATCACTTCTTGAACAGCAGAAGCTGAGGAAAAGGTGTATTTATGAGGTGTGTATTTATGAAAATGCCTTCAAATAAGCTGTGAGATTCTCTCATATTTTTAGAAAGGCAATACTTGATGTTTGATCAAATCTTCAATGTTTCAGCTTCAACTCTGGACAAAAATGAGAAGAGGGACAAAATCCTAACCCCTGCCATGGGCAGGGACACCTTCCACCAGACCAGGTTGCTCCAAGTCCCATCCAGCCTGGCCTTGAACCTGGTCTTGCCCCTTTCCTGGTAAGTTCTCCAGCTAAAAAAGTTCTGATCAAACTGGAAGTTTCTCCCCATGCTCAGCCTGCATCTTCACTCCAGTACTCCCAGCATTAATCCCTTCAGTGGTGTTGGACACCACCTTTCAGGACTCTGATCACAGCTCCTGATCCTTCCAGTATGGCTGGGTTTAAAAACCCAACCAAACAAAAAAAATATTCACTGGCAGTTTCATCCTTCTAATAATTTTCAGCAACCTTTAGTGATAACTGCAGAGCTGCATTTTGCACACTCTGATGAATACTCTGACTAGGAGAAGCAGTCAGAAATTTCACACAGCTTCTTTAAATCTTAAAAATTCTTTTCTGTGAAAAACATTTTGCTTCCTCTACAAAAATGGAAAAGCTGCAGAAAATGTTCTCATGAGGCACAAAAAATGTTCTCATGAGGTACAAGCTGAAAGATGTTTTAGGTGACCAAATCCTAAAATCCAGAAAATCTGCCAAGGAAAATCAGGATTTTTTCCTCACCATTTCCTGCCAATTACCTGCACTCCTGTGGCCAGGTTATATGACACTACTAACCAGAACTACCCAAGGTTCTGAAAAAGTGTTGTCAGTTTGTTCTGTGCCTGCAGCAACTCACAGAGTTCACACTTGAGCCCAAAGTGCTTCCCAATCTTGTTGATCCGCACCAAGGGTGTATTGCCAACTTTATTCAGGATGCTTGGCAGGATCTTCAGAGGCTCTGGCCTGGCACAAACACAAACAAAGTCAGTGAATTCACAGAAGGCTCACACAGCAACCCCCACACAGCATTTCTGGTGCTTTTTACTGCAAACAGCTTTCTCTTCATCAGCCTGGTTAGTTTAGTTATTTTAGTTCAAAAGAATATCCACTGGATACAAACTCACAACATCACGTCCTTGACCCAAAACAAGGATTGCTCAGAGCTGGATTGGTGCTGAAGAACAGCAGATAAAGTAACACTTACAGGGTGGTATGATGGTGGGGGGAGGCAGAGAGGGGTTTCCCAAGCTTCCAGGTGCACTTGCTGGGTGTGTCAGGGCGGATCCACTCCCTTTCCTTCTCATTGGCCTTGCAGCTCTCAGTGTCCACCCCACCAGAGGCAAAATACTTGTCAGGTGCATGAGGGCATGAGTTTGTATCTGGTTTCTTTGGGGAAGGAAGAGTAGGGATTCCATTCTTGTGGGAGGGAGATGGAAGAGAAAAGAAAAAAAATAAGAAAAATCAAAAGGAGTTGATGTTTCAATGGTACTGTGAGGATGGGAAAGTGTTTCAGCATCATCCTGGTTTGCCAAACCCTTATCACCAACAGGAGAATCTTGCACTGCCAGTCTGGGAGCAAAAGCTCACCACAGTGCCCTGCATGCAGATAATTTAAACACACCTGTGCTCACTGTAACAAGCCTCCACAGATACCAAAATCCCAGGACTAAGCTTATGGGAGACAACCCTCCCACACCAAAGCTCTCTGAAACGAAACCTCCCCACTCCAAGCAGACTGGAACACAGTAAGACTGCTTGGTGACTAAGGAGATGTGCCAGAAGACTCTGCATTGCTGCTGCTGCTCATGGGGAACTCTTCCAGAAAGGTTTCAACAGCACCTTCCTCTCGAGCAGCTCAGAGCCCCAGCCAGCCTGGCCTTGAGACCTGGTCTTGGCCCCTCCCCTGAAAAGTTCTCCTGCCAAAGAGCTTCTGATCCAGCTGGAAGTTTCTCCCCTTGTTCAGCCTGTACTTTCACTCCAGCATTCCCAGCGTAAATCCCTTCAGTTTATTTTATTTGTTTTTATTTATTAATCCCTTCCCTTCACAGAATTTTAGCAAAATAACCTGGAAATCTCCCTGGAAACAGTCTGGGCTCTCCCAAATCCTGGTGATGGAAAGATGGGCAAACAGTATTCTCCAAAGCCCCAGGAGTACCTTAGACACAGGAACAGGCCTTTCTGATTCAAACTTCTCCATGGTTTTTGGTGGAGGTGGTGGCACAGGAAACTGGATTTTCTTCAGGAGAATCACTACTGTGGGTCACGAGACTGGAATCCTCTTCAGGGCTGCAGATCATGCAAGTTAGAACAAAAAAAATTAAAAAAAAAAAAAAACCTATCAGGAAACATTCTCTCACAGGGGCAAAACCACACAAATCGTTTTCACAGGGGAAAAAAAAAAAGAACCGCACAACCACNTGGATTTTCTTCAGGAGAATCACTACTGTGGGTCACGAGACTGGAATCCTCTTCAGGGCTGCAGATCATGCAAGTTAGAACAAAAAAAAATTAAAAAAAAAAAAAAACCTATCAGGAAACAGTCTCTCACAGGGGCAAAACCACACACATCGTTTTCACAGGGGAAAAAAAAAAAGAAGCTGCAAAACACAGTGAAGATGACTCCTATAAACAGGATTAAAAAGAAATCATGCAGCAGAGGTATTGTGCAAGATTGATGGAGGGTCCCCTGACCTTGTCCTTCCTGTATTACCTAATCTTCCCTCTGCCCTGTCCTCACAGCTCAGAGCCAGAAAAGCAAGGGCAAAACATCTTTTATCAGAGTGTCTGCAACTCCAGAAGCTTGAAAGCCACAAAAAGTAATAGGAAGTACTTCAGTTCACAGGAAACACAGTCCTAGAGACACAAAGGGTAGAAGGGCTTCCTGGTGCTGTCCCCAAAAGACCCTGCAGACAACTTGGGAAAAGGCTTTATCCAGGAACAGAGGCCTTTCCACCCCTGAGGAGAGCAAAATCTCACAAGTTCCTACCCAAAATTAATTAGTGTTGCATGCACAGCTACAGTGATGCTGCACATAACACACAGAGCAGAAATTCGTGTTTCTAGCAGCTTTTTGCTCCAGCTTTTTGCTTTTTTGTATTTGTAAATACAAAATAGTAAATTCATTTCTCCTACCAGTTGTTCCCAGAGCCTGGCTGCTTCCTTCCCATTAAAGACAAAAGTCTGGCTGAAGTCTTGGAAAGCATGAGGGGTTTTTTTCCTAATATTTGTTTTCTTCATCACAGTTTTGCAGTAAGGTTCAGCTCTTTCCATCACTGAGTGGTGCTGGAAAGGGTCCCTGGCCTCATCTTCCTTCTGCCAGATGCACCCAAAACACATACTTAGATCTCACAGAGTTGATGGTCTGGTGACAAAACTGGGAAAAAGTCTGAATCACAGCATCAGTGACCTTTAGTTTTTGATCCTGCAAGTTAACAGGGGCCACTAACCACTGCTGCCTTGGGCACAGCACTGCCCTTCCTGAATGCTGCTTGGAAGAAAATGCTTGAAGTATTTAAACTGCTCTCCTCTAGGAAAAAAAAAAAAACCTCTGAAAAGATCAACTTACCAGACTAAGAAATATTTTCCTTCAAGATAAAAAGATTTCCATGCCACCAAAATGACACAATTCTATTTAACCAGGTTAACACAAGCCCAAGAGCCAAGGGGGACCTGTCACAGGGCACCGGCCAGGGTTAGACTGAGACCAGTCTAGAAAAGCAAAGCCCCCATAAATACACAAAATCTAACACCAACCAGTCACTGCCACCAAAAATCAACTTTCTTCCAGCTCCAGAGTGAAACCCAGCCCTCATTTCTCTTTCTAGGAGGTTTCTGGTTCACAGTTCAGAGTATCAGTGGAGTTTTTTTGGTAAGGAAAAAATATTGGAGGAGTTTCAAGGTTTCCTATGAGGCACATGCTCCCTGGACACAGACAGAGGCTGCCTCTGCCACAGGTAACACTGACAATATTGACAAAGTCCAGCTAAAAAGGGGGCCTTGCTGCCAAAGGATCAAATCATTTCAAACTACAGGAGGAAAGCAGCAAGGGCTGAGAGTCAGGAAACAGCAGATTTTGTTCCCCTTCCAAGTTATCATAAAATAGGAGCACAAAATCTTTAAAAGCTTTAAAACATCAGCTCTCAGTGTCTTTCAAGAGTGTCCAAAACTGAGAAGGAAGAGGGAGAAATTCATTGCAGAAAAAAAAAAAAGGAAAAAAGAGGTTTACAGTATTTGTTCTTGGTATTGATGGCAGGGAAGAAATTAATGTGGCCCTCAAAAAGCTGCCTTTTGGAGGATTCCCCCTAGACTGGGCAAGGCAGTAGCATCTCATTTCCTTTATTGTAAGGCAAAAAAAAAGATCCATAATTCACTAATGGCAACTCCCATCACTTCTTGAACAGCAGAAGCTGAGGGAAAACTGTATTTATTGCCTTCAAATAAGCTGTGAGATTCTCTCTTATTTTTAGAATGGCAACACTTGATGTTTGATCAAAGCTTTAGTATTTGGGCTTCAACTGAATAAAAACAAGGAGAGGGACAAAAACCCAAACATGAGCAGTGCCAACAAAAATCCTGTCACCAAATACCAACCTTAAGCAACATAATTAATTGCTTACAGCCCTAGGTGACACAACGTCAGCAAAACAGGGGGCAGAGGTGGTCTAGGACATCCAAATCCCCACCCTGATCCTGCCTCAAAGCCCAAAATAGCCTTTTTTTTCTGGGGAGGCAGGACAGGAGGATGGCAACTTTGCTTTTGTAATTGGAGCTCAACACTGCTCAGAAGAGGCCAAGGGAGATGAGCTGCAGGAAGAGCTGCCCATGTTTAGGAGAGAAATTCTGCCAGCACAAATTGAATTTTCCTGTAAAAGGGAACACTCCCAGCCCCAGTCAGGGGTGTGGGTAGAGTCTAACTAGAAAAGCCTGACTAGCTCCTGCCATTACATCTGCAGGTCACACATGGGAAAAAAAATAATCAGAAAGACAATTTCCAAAGCCACTTAAACCTAAGTCCCAAAGGGAAGTGGGGCTCAGAGGTTGGAGATGCAGAAATTCTCATGGGCAAGGCTCACATTCCTGGGTCCTTCTCCACAGGGAACCCAAGACCCAAACAATTTCTCAGCTCCTGGAGAACAGGACTGAAGGCCAGAGAGTGAAACTGATCCCCAGGCAGCCCGAGCTGAACTCACTGCACACCTGAGCCAGGACATCAAACATCCCAACAGCCAAATTAACTGAGGCTGGCCTGGAGCTCAGGTGCAGCTGTCTAACAGGCAGGTGTGAGAGTGGAATCAGAGGGAGATGCCCCAGGGGTGACTGCTCAGCAGAGATGTCTGTACCAGAGATACAGAATTCCATCCTGCTGCAGCCTGAGAGAGGGAAATTTGGTGAATTAAGCACAAATAAACCACTGCAGGAGAGCTGTTCTGCTCAGCCTGAGTACCACAGGGTCCTACAGAGCTGTAGGATCTTTGTAGATGATGAACCAGATGCACCCACTTTGGAACACCACAGCTGTAACAGATTCAGGAGAGAGTCAAGCATTTGGGTTGTTCTGCTGCTGTGGTTTTTCTGTGAGTGTCCTTGCTACTTGCCCAGGAGCAGCCATCCCTCCTGTGTCAGGAGATATCAAATGACCTGAAGCACCAGGGGAATAAATTAACATCTGAGGAAGAGATCACTCAAGAATCCAAAGTCTTATTTCCATTTTCTCCTACAGAGCAGATAAGCACATGCACATCCTCCCAGTGATCACCCTTTAAAAGCCCGACTGGCACACTCAGAACTTCTTGACAGGAACGGGGCAGGGCTTTAACGCCCTCTCCTCTGTAACACGGCAAAGAATAACCTCTGGCAGCAAAGCAACTTCCACTGCTGTGGCAATTGTTGCTCCAGAAATCAGCCAGGGGGACCAGAGGTTCAGGTTGCTGTGCCCCCACGGAAGGGAAGCTGTGCCTGCAGCCCTCCCAGGTGTCTTCTGACAGCTCCATCCCCTGAGCTCACTCCAGCCCTGCCTGATAAACCTCCTGGCTGAAGAATGATGTCTTCAGGGTTCAGCATTAGAGAAAAGACTGGAGAATGCTTTATCTGCCTTTTTACCTGTTGCAATCAGAAACTTTCAGTATTTCTTTGCCTGCTTCTAGTTCCCCCTCCTCAGCACACAGAGATGGACCAACACTGCAGCCTGGACAGTGCTCTTGATCTGCCCAGCTCATCAGGCACAGGGAGAGGAGGATTCCAGCTAGGAATCTGTAATTCTACAACATTAATGGTGCCAGATGCTCAGAGATTAAACAAGTTGCCCAGCACGACAAAAAGAGGGAGTTGGAGCTCTGCTCTCAGTTTTTGACCAGGTCTGTAAGACAGGCAGAAGCACAGCTCCCTTTCCCCAGCATTTTGGTGCCTCCTGAAAGGCTTCCCAACTTTTGTCAGCCCAGGGACCTCTGATAAAGGCTGGCCAGGAAGGGAGCTGGCCAGGAGGGGAGCTGGCCAGGAGGGGAGCTGGCCAGGAGGGGAGCTTTTTGGCTGATATTTTGTGGGAAAGACCAGGTGCCACCACTCTGGCTGCACCTCTGGAGCTTCCAGCAGGATCCCCGGAGCAGCCACGAGCACAGCACCGCTCTGTGCCTGGTTCCTGCGTTCACAGGCAGGCCAGTGGCCAGAGGGCAGCACATGCCAGCCACCCTGGCAGGCTGCCAGTGCCGCCAGTGCCACCAGTGCCAGCTCCGTGACGCCCCCGGCCCGCACGCTGCAGGACACGGCTGCTCTGTCACCCCGGCTGCCACCAGGCTCGTCAGAAGCACGCTCTGTTTCCCAGGAAAGCTGGGAAGCTCACACAGAGGGGAGGGCAGGTGCCAAGAGCCTCCGGGCAGTGTGGGGAGGGATGCTGAGCGCAAACGCCCCGGGACCGGCTCTGCGCGGCACCTAAGGCACAACAGCATCAGCGGTGGCCTCGCTGCGGCTGAGGAACGCCGGGGCTGAGCGGCTCCGCGCTCCCAGCAAACACCTTTCTCTCTCACACAGGATCCCCACGTTTCCCCTGCCTCCCCGCTCCGTGTTTTTCCGCCTTTCCACAGCGCGAGCTTTGCAGGACACGGAGCCCTCACGCCCCAAATAAGCAAACAGGATCACGGCAAAGGTAAACAGCGTGAGCAACTCTGCTGGAACAGGGCCCAGCTCCCCGAAACCTCCACGGGCAAAGGCTCGAGGATTACAGAGACGCACAGCAGACAAGATCCTCAGCCAGGAACACCAGAACCACCACTCGTCTTTCGAGCTGAGGCTGGTTCAAGATGCCGGGAGCATTATTAACACTCACGCAGGTCCCAGCTCAGATCCCTCTCAGTGGGGAGGGGCAACATAGGAAACCCAATGTGAAAAAGCAGCTTCATGCTCCAGTGCATCAGCCAGACTTGCCAAAAAAACCGTGCCAGGAGAACCTCATCGCACCCCCGAGAACAATGGGCGCCGAGCCCAGAGCCGCGGGGGAGCTGGTGCCAAACCCCGAGAGAAACCCAAAAGGCACCAAGTCATCTTGTAAACCTGTACGAAAAGCGGAGAGTCCGTCTCCGCTCTGGGCTCGGAGGCGCTCCAGGTGTCCCCCGGCCCGTCCTGGACACCCCCGGCAGAGCCAGCACCTCCCGGGGGCGGCTCCGCGGCTCCCCGACCCCGCAGCGGCCGCTTCCCTTCACTACAAAACCCGAAGAGAAGCCCAGCTGTGTGGCACCAGCCCAGCCCCGCGATGGGTCAGGCTGGAAGGGACCACGGCGCGGCACCTGCGCCAGCGGAGCCACAGCGGAGCACATGGCACGGGACCGCGTCCAGACGCTTCTGGAACAGCTTCACCCCGGAGACTCCACAGCCTCTGCGGGCAACCCGCGCCGGTGCGCAGCCCTCCGCGCTCCATGCCCTGCGGGACGCGGGGCGCGGCCGGCCCCGGCTCTGCCCCCCAGCACATCCCGTCCTGCGGATGATGCAACGTGCGGACACCGGGATGCGGCGGCCCCCGCCCGCCCCGCCCGCCGCCTCACCCGCGCGATCCGGACGCTGCCCAGGACACCGCCGCTGTGGGGAAGGTGGGGAAGGTGACTGTGAGGAGGAGGAGGAGGATGAAGATGAGGATGATGAGGAGGAAGAGGATGAGGGGCGGAGGATGCGCGGGGTTTAAGAGGAGCCCGCG
>VZRX01007082.1:116372-139740 GCA_013398075.1 Notiomystis cincta
GATGTCCGGGGATGGTGTCCGGGGATGTCCGGGGATGGTGTCCGGGAATGGTGTCCAGCGATGTCCAGGGATGTCCGGCAATGATGTCCGGTGGTGTCCAGGGATGATGTCTGGCGATGTCCAGGGATGATGTCCGGGGATGGTGTCCGGGGATGGTGTCCGGGGATGGTGTCCGGGGATGGTGTCCAGGGATGATGTCCAGCAGTGTCCAGGGATGATGTCCAGGGATGATGTCCGGGGATGATGTCCGGGGATGATGTCCGGGGATGATGTCCAGGGATGATGTCCAGGGATGGTGTCCAGGGATGGTGTCCAGGGATGGTGTCCGGCGGTGTCCGGCCGGGTGGCTGAGGGAAACCCGCGGGAAACCCGCAGGCTTTACCCACAGGGCCTTCAGAGGCTGTGCCCAGCTGTGGTCACGTCAGTTCAGGGAGGACATTCAGGTGATGGAGCTGGAGCTCCATTCAGGTGAAGAGTCTGGAGCAGGAGCAGCTGAGGGAGATGGGGGCTCAGCCTGGAGAAAAGAAGGCTCAGGGATGACCTTCTCACTGTCCACACCGACCTGACAGGGTGTAGCCAGGTGGGAGTCAGCCTCTTCTCCCAGGCAAACAGCAACAGCACAGGAGAAAACCGCCTCAAACTGCAGGGGAGGTTTAGGTTGGACATTTGGAAGAAGTTCCTCACAGGAAAGGTGATTGGATACTGGGATGGGCTGCCAGGGCCTGGTGGAGTCACTGGATGTGTCACTCAGTGCCATGGCCTAGTGGACATGGTGGAGATCAGTCCAAGGTTGCACTCCATGGTCTCAGAGGTGTTTTCCAGCCCAACTGATCCTGTGACCCTGGAGAAAGGGCTCTGCTGGGCGCCCTGGGAGGTGTTTTACCACGTGCCCATGGCAGTGGCCATGGTGGGGACATGCACGTGGCTCCCAGCACAGCCTGTGGAAGTGGCTGCTTGTGTGGTTTGGGGGGGAAATACCCACTGCAGCTGGGGGGGCTGTGAGGGGCTTCGTGGCCAGGGCAGCACTCAGCTGCTCCCCCTAAAAAGGCCTTGGGCTTTTTGTGCAGGTCTTGCCCAGGCATCTCAGCTTGCCCAGGCCAGCAGCAGGGGGGAGAGGGGCAGGTGGCCCCAGAAATGCCCATCCCAGGGCAGGGAGCCTGGAAATCATGGAATGGTTTGGGTTGGAAGGGACATCAAAGATCACCTGGTTCCAACCCCCTGCCATGGGCAGGGACACCTCCCACTGTCCCAGGTTGGTCAGAGCCCCATCCAGCCTGGTCTTGGACATTGCCAGGGATGGGGCAGCCACAGCTTCAGGAAAACTGTGAGAGATCCTTACCACCCTCACAGTAAAGGACTTGTTCCTAATTTGTATTCAAACCCTACCTGTCTTCAACCCAAGGCCATTCTGATGCTGTCTGAGAATGTGGCAATGAGCCATTCACCTGGGGAACAGCTCAGTGTCACAACAGCTGCACCCTCTCCGTTGTGAACAGTGCCTGATGATGTAGAACAAACACAGGGGTGCAGGTGAATTTAATGCACTCCATGCAAATTATCTGAGTTATTCTTAACAAGGTGCTCTAGATTATGCAGAAAATTAAAAAAAAAAAAAAAAAAAAAACAACACAGAAATCTTTGCATGAAAGCAGAAGATACTGAAAGGCCTTACCAGAGAGAAGTGCCTCCAGAAAACATGGCCTGTGCCTCTGGAAAGTCCAAGCAGCAATTTCTTCTGTCTCTATAAAAACTACCAATACAGAGAAAAACAGTTCAAGGTAGCTTATTTTAGGACATGATTCACCCTGAAGTGTTCCATGTGTTTCAGGTCATCAAAGGAGCTGAGAGTAGTTTATGTCCCCATCTGTACATTTACTGTGTAGGAGAGATATTTGGAGAGTGTTGCATGCTGTATAAATAAGAAAATAAGAAATAGGATGTTTTAATCAAGTGGTAAAAGTGACAGAAAGGATTTTCCAACTGGATGTGACTGGTCTAAAGCTGAGGAACCAGTTTCAGCATTACAAAGTCAAGGGCCTCTCTGGTAAGATAATGGACCATGACTAGAATGTGGGGTGAAATTTATGAAAAAAAATTGCAGGGAGAACACTGAACAGCTAAAACCAAACCAAGAGAAGAGACAAATATTTTATATTTGCCTAAAATAGAGACACTGAAGCAGCTGTCTCATTACATTGTTAAAAATTCACAAATTACAGAGGAACATCCACATCAATGACAAACTACAGAATCACAGAGTCAGAATATTCTGAGTTGGAGGGAACCCACAAAGATCATCAAAATACAACTTCTGGTTGAAATGACACTGTTTTTTCCTTACCCTCCATATTCTAATTTTACTAAAGAAAAATTTAGTAAACAATATTGTTCTTAAACAAAACATTGTTTACTCTGAAACAGAGTTTGCTTAGTTAATTACATCTGAAATATGCTGTAAAGTGGCATTTGCACGAGTACCCATTAGCCCCACTGGTAAAACATCAGCTGGAAAAACACTTGGAATAAGATTGTGGCTTGTATCTGGTGCAGCTAAATTGTGGGATGGCACAGGAGCAATGCAGAGTGTGGAGATGGTGATGTTGAGATGGCCTGGCCCTTGATTGGGGTCTCAGAAACCCGTGAGATGCCAGGGCACAGGCAGGGCCCAGCCATGCAGAAATTGTGAATATTTGGAAGAGAAGGAGTGCAAGCCCTTACAAACTGCAGCTGTAGCCAAGGAGGGATGTCCATACCCTCTGTGCCTTTCAGGAGGGCTGGGGAGGAGGCCCTGGGTGTCTGTTCTGTCTGAAGGAGTCACTGCAGCCACTGCAGCTTCAGGCAGGGGGGGTGAGGCAGGGAATTGGCAGCACAGATGGACGTGCCAGGCTGAGAGATGTGAAACAGACACCTCAGAGGAAACTTGTAAGAGAAAGTGACAGTGCCAAGTGTGCTGGAAACGATCTGAACATAATGTGTGAGGCTAATTGGAGGGATTTGTAATTGCAGCACAGCTCTGCACCCAAGATTCAATTTCCTTCACCAAGGCAGCAGCCAGGTGAGGAATGGGTTGGGTTGGAAGGGACCTTAAAGAACGTCTCAGTTCCAACCTCCCTTCCACATGCAGGGACACCTTCCACTGTCCACTACTCAGAGCCCCAAACAGCCTGGGCTGAGCACTTCCAGGGATGGGGCAGCCACAGCTTCTCTGGGCACCCTGTGCCAGGGCCTCACACCCTCCCAGGGAAGAATTTCTTCCCAATGTCCAATCTAACCCTGCCCTCCTCCAGCTTAAGGCCATTCCCCATTGCCCTGTCACTACATGCTCTTGTGGAAAGTCCCTCTGCACTACGAGGGAGTTTTGGCATACATAATAAACTGATTTAAAAGATCTCCAGAGCAGCACCAACCTACACCGTGCCATTGGTATTAAAAGCATTAAAACCAGTCAAGGTGGCTGGGAATGAATACACAGCACTAATTAGATCCATTAAGGCTTAGCCCAATCAGTGGGACATACATCACTCCTCATCCCAGCCTTGAGAATAATTCCCATAAATCAGCACCAATTTCATAAGGAGAGACACTTAATCCATTTCCTGAGCCTGGCAATGATTTGGTTTATTTCTCTCACATGAGACAAGAGGAGCTGCAGTGAGGGTTGGTATAAAAGCAGAATTGTGATCTGATCAGCCTAGCAGTGATGTGACACCAGCTGGAATATTAAAATGGAAATAAAGAGCTTGTTTAGGAATGGCAGGCAGACAATGATGTTTCAGTGATGAGTAGACAGGCTGAAGACTGAAAGGTGGAGAAGAGAAACCCCTTGGAGAAGCAGAGTCAGTGATCAAAGAGATGGGGGAGGAAAAGGTGAATGCTGTTGTAGCAGGATCACTGAAGGAGGAGATCAAGCTGAGGCTTTTTGTCACCAAAAGAACCAGTGGAGCTTTTGTGGTACCCAGAGCCCTTTTGGGAAGGGAGAGCACAAGCCTGTTGCACAAGTTCATGGAAATGTTTTTATGCAAAGGGAGGAAAACACAGCCCAACAAGAGTCACTCCTTATTTTAACTGCATAGGATAGGCCATGACTTGGACAGAATCATATTTCAAAATGATCTTTGGCAGACTGGAGAAATCAGAAGAGAAAGTAAAATAGGAAGGTGGCTGACAAGGGCAAATGCAACATTTTGCAGCCAGGCAGGAGGAATAAACTGTAATTGTGTGGAGTGGAAGGTGCAGTGCCAGGCAGGCTCAGTGTGAGTCAGCACGGGCCTGCTGTTGAGTAAAAAGCAAACACATGCAGGGTTATGCAAACAGGGATCCAGCCTGCAGGACACGTGGCACTCTGAGCCCCTGTGTGCCCTGTGGAGGTGCCCTGTCCCACTGGAATGACGTGGCCCATGTGTGACGTGGCCTGGGGAACACAAGGAGAGAGAAATATGGGCCAGGAGTAAAGACTGAGGGGAGAGGAGAGAGGGGAGACACTGTCAGAAACCTTGCTCAAACCAGCTGTAAGTACTACAAGGGGGATATAATTTGCTGCTTGCTCTGCACTGCAGGTCTGTTCCCTCTGCTGAAGATGTTTTTTGGTGAGGTGTAACAGCTGCCACCACACGTGTGCTTGAGAATCCCAGGGCTGTCCAAAAGACCAAGGCTGGCCTCCTTGGAGACTGAGCAAGGAGGGCAATTAAATGTCTCTTTGTTGTGGTCACATGAAAGGGTAAAATATAAGGAGTCAAACCCCTGCAGGATGGAAAAGTGGCCCAGACATTACTGAGACTGTTACTTGGTCAGATTTTGGTCTGTCAGACTTTGGAATTTCCTTTGCCCATACCCAGTCCAGCGTGGCAGTAATTAATGTTGCATGCAGTCCTCAAGGCAGTCAAGGCTGGCTGCTCGCTCTCCACTGCTGCTTTGTCCAGAAATCAGTTCTTCATCTCCTGCCTAGAGTCCTGTTATCAACTCCTCTCTCCAGGACTTTTTCCTACAACACAAGAGCAAACATTCTGCACGTTCACTGAAGAGGAAGGAAGAGGCAGGATGGAAGATGCAGGACTGTTTTGATCCGTGAAGTTCTCTCTCATTCCTCTCTGGGACAGGAGCAGTATGAGCTCTCAAAGAAAATGGGTGGGTAGAGAAGGCAGGAGCAGTCACTTCCCTTGGCTCTTCCCACAGCTCCCAGGCCCAGGAGCCTGCTGGTGCACAGCCTGCAGTGGGAGCAGCTCCCTCCCTCCCCTCCCTCCCTCTGCCTGGCCAGAATCCCAGACAGCTCCAGGAAGACAGTGAGGAGGATCTGAAACACATCCAATAGTCAGCTGAATAGGTAGCAAGACTTGAAATGAAGCCAGGTGCTGGCAAAAGCACAGCAGGCCTCAGCCTGGCAGACTAAAGGCTTTTCCCTGAAAAACACAGACAGCAGAGAGCAATGGAGTCTCCCTGCCTCCTCCTCCCCGCTTCGTCTCGCTGCTCAACCAGAGCAGAAAGTATTTTTTTCCTCCAGGCCGAACTGCAGGTGCAGTCCTGGAAGTGCAGAGCTGGAAGTGCAGGCCTGCAGTGCTCAGGGAAGGAGTGTTCTGCAGCCTTTGTCCCAGAGGAACGCCTGGAGCACTGTAAATGTCTCCTCCCCGTGGGAACAGCTCGAAGAACGCTGTTGAGGCACTTGGATCAAAGGGGAGCCACACACACAGGCTGCTGCTCCAGGTGCTTCTGCCCACCCCGGCTCTCTTCATCAGTTGTCCTGTAGGAACAATCCAGCTGGAAAGCAAACACCAAACAACACAAATTATGCACGAGTGCCGGCCCGATGCTTATCAGCGCACCGAGAGGTCGGCGCTTGCATCCGAACAGCCGGAGATGAGCTCGCCCTGCCCCTCCCGCCCTCGCCACCTCCAACGAGCCGCCGGCTACCGGGGCCAGGCTGCTGGCAGCCGGCCGGGGCCCCTGGCGGCCACCGCTCCACCGAGCCCTCTCATCCAGTTTACAGCTGAATTAAAGCCACTCCTGGCACAAACCACCAGCGGGAAACAGGGACCTTCTAAAGCAGGTCTGCTGCAGAAGAGCCACGGGACTGCGGTGGGACAGCGCTGTCCTCTCACTCGTGGCTCTTCTTGCTGCAGGTTATGATTTTATAAAACATGAAATGGGAAAGGTTAACAGGGGATCAGAGGTTTTCGATTGGTGAGCACATTGCTGACAAGGAAGGACTCTCTACATAGCTGAGGAAACATGAATTTTTCATACAAGTGCATTTAACACAGTGAAAATCACAAAAAAAACCCAAACCCAATTTGGAGATACTCTCACCACTGACAGTGCAACACAGGTTGCCCAGAAAAGTTGTGCACTCCCATCCCTGGAAGTGCTCAAGGTTGGATGGGGCTCTGAGCAACCTGGTCTGGTGGAAGGTGTCCCTGCCCATGGCAGGGGGTTGGAACAGGATGGTCTTTAAGGTTCTTTCAACTCAAATTATTCTATGATTTGTAAAAAACCAACATTAGCTAATTGGATTAATTCAGAAATACTTGTGGATGGCTTTAGAAAGCACCATGTACCAATTCAATATGAAGATACATTAATTTATTCTAAAGACATCTGGATGCAGTTTTGATTTTTTTTATAATTGAAATCCATCTGCTCCAGGGTAAAACTGTGCAGTAACACAGCCCAGCCCTGCAGAAAGTGGCAAAGGCAGCTACAAATATTCTATCCTGTGACAGCCTTGCCACTCAACCATCACTTCCTTACCAGCTACAAAAAACACCAACTCAATTCTGCTTTTCAGCTGGAATTTTTCCTGACCAGGACTGTTTTTAGGGAATCTTCAGTGCAGGAGTGCCTGGAGAATGAAATGATTTACCCACACCCTCCCCAGCTGCTGTGAGAGCAGTTTCACTTCTAACAGATTAAAGACAGCAGATTTAGTTTAAGGTGCTGCTGTACAATTAACACCCAAAATTTTGCAGCCTGAACAGTGCAACACCAGGAGGAATCATCTTTAAAAAGTCATGATTCCCTTTGATTACCTATTCCTTCAATAAAACACATTCCTCCTGTAAAAAAATGAGTTTCTTGTCCTCTACAGACCACCACAAAAGAAATTTACAGGTTCTTTCTAACCTTAACCATGTAACCAAAAGCCTTATCAAGTAAAAGAACCCAAACCAACCCCCCCAACTCCTAACCCCAAGCTGCACTCTTAAAATCCAACTTTATCAAGTAAATATGGAGAGGCTGGGGATGTTTTAGCTGAAAAGATGCTTCATCAGCTCTAAAAAACAGAAGGTAAAGAATGGCTCAAAAAATAGGTTAAGATCTAAGAACTGGAAACTTGAGTCTATCTCCTCATTAGGTATTTAGAGCAGCATCCAATCTAAAGGAAAGGGATAATTTTTGTCAGATTCTTATAAAAAAAGGCTTTATTTTGAACAAGTTTTCTCCATTTGGTTTTACAGTCTCAACATACATCATATTCATGGACAAGCAGCATTTTCACAGAGTAAGAGCCAAATACAAAGAAGAGGAAGCCACTTGGGATTAACAGTTTCAACCTAATTGACTGAGACTTCAGAAAATCCTGTATGCTGTCACTTATTTGAGGTAAAGGAATTCCATAAATTAAGATCCACTGTTCAACAGAAAAGTCAACAATGAAATATTTGAGAAGTAGGAACCTTGGGGAGGAGGGGGGAAAACAAATCTTAAAGACATTGTGGGCAACAAGAGAAGGGAGAGGTAGGATTTCCACTTGGTTTGTATTGGTGAACCAACACTTGGGTCTGTCAGGGGTAAATTCATAACCAAATTGGTGCACTTTAAATTTCAAATTTGATGAATTTTACTGGTAGCACAGTCTCAAAAGGTGACCCTAACAAGATATGTCATGAGCTTAGTTTATATGCTGAATGCTGTCATTAGGCACCCATGAAGAGCATCCAGTAAAATCCTCTTTCAGTGCCCATTCTAAAATATTCCAGGTACATGGGTAATTTCTGGGCAGCTGTGCAATCAGATCATAAAATTATACATTTAGTGGAATTCAATAATTCTTTCTTAAGTAAAATTGTATTGGGGGAGAGAGAGAAAAATCAACCTTCCACTATCTGTTCATGTGAAAATGTACCTGCAGTGAAACAGGGTTTAGATAAACAGATTAAAGCCATTACAGGGACACATTTGTACTTGTTTTTAACTTTATAGAACAACTAACTTTTAAACAGCCTTTATAGAGCAAATCTTAAACCTCTTAAATAGTATCCACATTGTATTAGATACTGTTTAAAACCAAAACCAGACTATTCTCATGTTTTGTAGTTTGAGATTTAAATTAGCTCACCAATAATCCTGAATCTCACTGAAGAGAAAAATGGAACTGGATTAATATCCTGTAAACTCTAAGAACTAAGTTATCAATACAAAATTCCTAATGCCCAGCACAAATATATTTCAGCTCAGTCATTTAATGCCAGGCACTGCTCAATTTCTTCCAGTAAAGCATCATTTGATTTATGTACTTACAACAACACATCATGTGGAGATGGGCTTCACTGCTTGAATGATATTTCTTCAAAAAGGATCCTGGCACACCAAGTTCCAAAGTCTGGTTGGCCAAACCATCCAGTGGGAACAAAATTAATTCAAATTTAACTGGTGCAAGAATTTAATTGTAAGAAGCAAAGCAGATTAATTTAGAAAAGCTCATTTTTCAGTATTGTTTTCAAATTCCAAGTTCCAGTGAGCAAAACGGTTTTGTATTTATTTTGGAGGCAGAAAGAAGCTGGTTAATCATCTGACTACATCATGCATCCATATCCTATTTCCTTATTTTCTTTTTAATAATCACCAAGGAGCAGATTTATCATTTAACAAGTCATCTGGCTCAGAACTAAGGAAGCTCTAGTAAATTCTCTCCCCCACTGGAAAGCTGTGTTTTATTGCGTAGCTTTGCGCACATAAAAGTTCTATCTTCAGAAATATGATCAATGACCAAAACTTCTTGCTATGTTACACCTTGAATAAAAGCAGACATGAATGAGGTGAAACTGCAAGTCAACCATTGTACAAACTGTCTCTCAGGATTCCAACATCTCCACTGGAGTTTTAACACCGTGGGACACAACCTATGATGTTCAGCGATTGTGCAATTCAAGCTCAAAACCAAAAAGTATTTGTGAAGGAACTGCCATCTGTCCATTAGCTTTCATCACACTCCAGACCATCAGAAAGGTGGAAAAAAAGATTTATTTTCCACTAGCATCCTATTAGTTTTCTATGACCTTGAATGCTAACAAAATGCTTTTCATTAAATGACAGGTGAGAGAGCATAGATTACGAAAAAAAAATTTAAAAATGGTTAAGAAATTTGATCCTCATATTTAGGACCTTGCATTTTCTTCAATAGCACTTCTTTATCATGTTGCATGGAGCATAATTTTGGTGGGTTTTTTTGGTTTTGTTTTTTTTTTCCACAAAACCCTCACCTGCCTATTATGAATCATTGCAATAAAAATATTATTTTTCTCCACACTGCACTAGGCAATTTTCTTTCCAGCTAAAGAAAGGAATTTAGTCAAGAATTATAAAAACCTGAACTATGAACTCTGGCACAGCCAAGAGCAGCCATTCAACTACGCCAGAGTGCTTAGAAAATAGGCAGCCAGGAGTAGCAACTCAACTACTCCGGAGTGCTTAGAAAATAGGCTTTAGATTTTACACCAAGAAATTGGATTTATTGTAAATGCCACAGTCACATTGATAGACAGAGCACAGACTTCTGGTAACAAACAAACATACATTTTTGTAACTAAGCGTTTCTACTCAGTAAATAAATGCATTTCGCACAGCCTTCCCCTTAAATGTGCCTAAACTAACCTAAATAAGCAGACAGCATAGCAGAAAAGGGAAACTTATGTGAGTAACTGTTTCTTAAGCAGTATATTATTTTTACTATGTATATAATATTTTATATTATATACACACACATTGTCATCAACAGTTCAAATTATACCCGAATAAAAAAAAAACCCAAACCAAAACTGGCGCTCCTCCAATACATTTACCACCTTTCCCTCAGGCAGACTTAATCCAGGTATTTGTCAAGATAGAGGAATGACAGTTAAAAAGACTCCCCCCACAAGAAACAAGTTACACAAAGAATACTGTATCACTACAAATTTTTTATTCAGAAGCCCATCTTTAAAAAAAATGTCATTATGAACTTGTTTGGTCAAACTACAACACTTTCTAGCAGACATACAGTAAAAATGGCATGGCTCAGAATCGACCGGATCGTTCACGATCTCTTGACCGCCTCCTGTCGCGCTCCCGGCCGCCGCCGCCGCCTCCTCCACCTCCGCGGCCGCGATCTCTGGATCTAGACCGGCGTTCACGGGACCTCGACCTGGATCTATGCCTTCAAAGAGAAAGTTTGGACACTTTATTGTTTCAGCCCAGGCAGCACCTTACTGGCAGTACCACACAGCAGAACAGGGAGTGAAAATGGGAGTGATGAGGGAGAAGAGAGGCAGCACGTCGTTAGCAGGATCGGTTAATTGGCAGCGGGGCTGCAAAAGCCCATGCGTTTACAAACTTCACAGTGGGGAGTCAGCACACACAGGGACAGGAACTGGCTGTTCCCTGCAGTCACCTGTTACAGGGGATGTGCAAACCCTCAGGAAAGGCTCGGCTACACTGCTGTTATTTAAAGCAGGAGAGGGGGACACCTGCTTTGGCAGACAGGAACAGCTCTTAGCAACAAGCACCAAAAGCCTACAGCTGCTTCCAAGTCCACTCAAATCAAATCAATTGCATTAATTAACAATTACAACCCAGTTCTCTGTTGTTGTTCCTCCTACATTATTTCTAACCCCCAGGACATCAGCACTGTCAAATCATCTTCCCTGCATCTTAGGCCAATAAATTCAGGAGGGAAGCTAAAACCACACAGATCATACTGCTATCACAGCTCCTACCACTCAGCATTACTGAATCTCAGAGTTCCAGATTCTTAACAGTGACCAAAAGGTTAATATAAAAAGCACACTTGGTCTTTTTCATAAAGCATTCAAACATCTGAAAAATTTATTTAGCCATAAATACATGTGGCTAAGCAACACAATCTATGTTTTTCAAAATTAAATTCACCCTCCCAGATCTGGAACACTGCCAGTTAGAGATGTTTATAGGAAAAACACAATCATAGTCCCAGAGTCCTTCTGTGATTGACAGAAACCTACAAAATGGTGCTCTATATAAAAGCAAGATCAAAAATTCTATATGCCTATCCCAAATAGCAAGGTTCTAAATGCCAGCAGATTGAGTCCAGCTCTAAGTGAATCATCATATTATCAGCAGTGGTAAAATCCTTTGTGCAAGGTACCTCACTAAATGAATAATTTCATATGTAATAGAATGGGTTTATCAATTCTTTTACCATTAAGCAGAATTACTTCTCCTTTCTCCTACTGGGAATTCCTATCAAGAAGGGTCACACTGTGAAGCTAGAAGTGAGCTCAATACAGTGACTGCCTGGTATTAACAGTAAGAAATTAATACACGCTACAACATTTCACCATTAAGAGTTAAAAGCAAATAAGGTTGGGTCCTGAGTATAATCTATAGATATGCTTGACTGCACGTAATGCTGAAAGTAGCCAATCTGATGCTGCCAAAATGCCCACTGGCCAAGTAGCCTGCATCTAACAAAGGCCATGAACAAATACATTTAGAAGAGAACAAAACACAAGAGGCATAAAACAACTTCTCCCAAATAATGTCCATCTGTAGTTTTGAAGATCTGAACAGGTAGGGCCTGTATAATCAGTAACTCATGAGTTTTCTTCTCTGCCTTCTGCACCAACCTTCAGAATCCACAGCATTGCAGAGGCAAGAAACACTGCATTTTTAGAAGTCTACTCCTTTGTTCTAAACTGGCCACTTGCCAGCTTGACTTGATGCCCTTTGAAAGGTGCCAGAAGTGCATCAGAAAAAACAAGAGGACTTGGCACAAGTTTAAAGATTTGCCTTGAGATTTTTCAGCAACTGCTCCTTAAATTACTTGTTTTAGTAGTGTTTAAAAACAAACTTACTTTTTACGACGCCGCCCATACAACTCGCGCCTCAACTCTCGAGAAATGGGCTTCAAATGCATAAAGTTGCAGAAACCTCCTCGTGTACACTCTCTGAAACAGAATTCAAGAGGCACAGTTAGGATTCTCAGCTCTACACTATCTGCTTAGACAATAGCAAATGCAGTAAATTACAAGCAGAATTTACAGACAGTGCCTCACTTCTACAAGAAAATCCCCAGAAGATGGCAAAAGTCAAGAGGTTCACTGCAGGTCCTTCACATTACTGTCACCTGAAGTGGTTTTCTTCCTACAGTCAGCTACATAAAATCCACCCCCCAGCACCCTCCCTGCTGTGCCAACAGCTGCCAGGCTGTCAGGGCGAGAGGAAGCCGCTGCTTTACCCCATCTCGTATTGACGGCAGCAGGCCTCTCTGAAGTCAGTCACGGGCGAGAGCTCGGCATGGATGGGCTGCCCGTTAAACCAGCGATTGTTCAGGTCGATCACAGCCTTTTCTGCATCTTCCTCACGGCGGAACTGAAAGCAACATCAACATTTTCCTTACAGTACAGAGAAGCAACAGGAGCAGAGGAAAGAGTCCAGTCCAATCACTCGTGTGATAGCCAAGGCTCAGGGCTAGTGATGAAACTAGAAGCTACTTCAGATTTCCTTGGACAGTCCATCAAATCAAGGGTAAATATGACAGCTTTTCATTAGCTGGGACTCAAGGGCTAATCAAAACATCGATTTTCCTCTTCATTATGCTCTGTTTGGTCTTTCAAGTGGGAATGTTAGTCAATAGAAGATACCGTGTTTTCTTAGTGCAGCTTTAAACAAGAGAATGCTTACGAATACTTTCTGGAGCACATCAGTCACGATATAATGGATTTTTTCAAACATTTAAGAGACATTTATATCAAAACTGGAGCCTTCATTCATTTAAATTAGAATTTACAAAAACTGGATCCTGTTTTATGATGAATGTAAAATTTAAATTTGAAATGCCTTTTCACAGCTAACTTTTTTAAGACATTTTTCTGACTATGACCTACACAGTCAAGAATTTCAGGTGTGAAAATACTTTCCAGCTGAGGGAATGTAAAGCCAAAATATTCAGAGAAACTCTCTCACACCTCCCCAACACTGTGAACACACAGTAAAATTTCTGTAGGTGACAACTCTGTACTCATTATTCAAGAGATACCAATGACTTTTAGAAGTTAAACCTAAATGTTCCAGTTAGCACCTTAAACCACGCAGCTACTGCCAAATCTAACTTGGTTACAGATACTGCGCTTAACTGGGAAGTCAGAAAATTAATGTGCTTATGGCATATAAACCTCTCTCATACTGGTGTGTCTAAAGGGCTGCATGATGCTAAGACAGATCCCACCTTAATCCTGCCAAACTAAACAGTCCAGTAGTGGTGACTGTTTGTAACTAGATACAAGAAAAAAACATGTTCATCTTTCTGAAAATTACATAGATTTTGACTATCAAGAAAGTTCCTCAAAATTAATTAACATTTCTTCTGGACTCACATTTTCACTCTAAATCGTGAAGTTGGAGGGGAGCTTATATACCAAAGAGCTTTCCTAGCAAAATAAAATCTACAAACACACAGCAGCTTTCAAAGTTCTAAATCAATGCCTACAACCCCTCCTGATTACAGGAACCTCTCTTTGTCCTACCTTTACGTATACATTTCCAACTAGATGATCTCCAAGGTTATCACAAACGTTCATCTCCTCCACTTCGCCGTATTTCTCCTCCATTTCTGTGAAGACCTCCTAAGCACAAAGCAACCCAACAAAAGTTTGCAGCACATTACTTGTAAGTACAGAAATATTGCATTTAGCTCTAAATAAATAGAAAAGAAGACCTTCCTTGGAAAAAAAAGCAAGATCACTTTACTTTTTTTACATTTTTGGGTTTAAAATTAGTACTTGCTTGGCCATCTGTAAGCACAGCACTACAAAAGATACAAAAAAAACCTATGGAAAACACACAAAGCATTTACAGAATACACAGGATGCACTGAAAACACAACACAGAAACCCTGATGCTAGCTTCAGGTACTTTGTTTCTATACAAATAATTAGGAATACTTTAAATTTATAGAAAAGAAGATTATACAATCAAAATGCTACATCACTTAAGCTGCTGATTTTAAACAAAGTCCATTCAAGCAGTCAAATCAAGGCCAAACCAACCAATGGTTACATCAGGAAATATTTATTAAAAAGCTGTATGCTTTATATGAACACTTGAGGAAATAAGTGTTTCTTTCCTGAATCCACCTGATTGTGCTATCAACTACATCCATTTAACTTATTGGTGGTGACAGATCCAGCAACACTGCAGTGTGTCTTTACATACCTCAAAGAACTCATCATAATGTTCCTGCATCTCAACATCGCTCACAGCACCTGCAAAAGCCAAAGAGTCAGATCGATTAGAGCCTGCCAATAAAGAGGAGGAGATTTTGATCATACTACAAAACAATCTAGAGAGGCCGTCTGGAGCATAAGAGACACCATATAGCACGGAGCTAACTAACAGGAATATTGCAAAATAAGGATGTGTGAAGAGCTTTGAGTCCCCAAAGTATCTGTCAAAACATTACATTGATATGATCAAATCAAAGCAAGTTTTAATCAAAGCCAAACTTGTATGCCATGAATTTAAAGGGGAAAATAATTATTTTAAAATATCAATTAAAATTTAATGTATAGTCCCACTCTCTAACTATCAACGATTTTACCTAAACAGAAGGCAAGTGCTTTGTTACGTTTCCGTACCTTAAAATATTATCACAATTTAGTAATCCTCTTCCTAAAGGCAGAATTTTATATCCACCTCTCCAGCATATCCACTAGAATTTGAGAGCTCACAATGTAAAATAGCCCAGTTTTTTTAATTTGCTCAAAATAGTCATTTAAAGGACACACTTTTCTCAGTGCTCTCAATGCTTTGCAGTGGAGAGCCTTTTTCTAGTTTGAGTGTCACCTCATTTTTCTGCAGTCCTGCAGAACACCTTTTAGTGCAAGACAAGCCAGCCTTATATTCAAGTTAAGATTCTTTTCATGCTACAAGCTGGACTTCAAAAACAAGTGCTGCTTGCCTGCTGCTACAAAACCCAACGTAAGTGTGGCTTATTTTTCAAAGCATTAAAAGTATAAGAAAGAGTTTCATTTATTTCTTCCAGTCTACAGCACTTTAAACAAGCTGTATACATTAAAGCCATTACATTAGCTCTTCAGCAGTTAAGTGGTTTATTAGGATCAAGAGGAGCAGTTTTACAACAAACCCTGCATTTTATGCTAGAAAAATATGCTAGTGTTTAAAATTACAAACCAGACTGGTTTAGTTCACAGAATGTGAAAGACAAGAAACTGAGCCAATAAAGCTGAATTTATTCACTTTCAGGCTGCTATGAAAAGATTTTTGGCTAGTATTACCACTTGGACAAACTTTATGTTTTTCTTCAAAGGCTCTAATATTAAACAGCCACGCTCTCTGGAACTGCAGTTCCTGTTCTTCCACCCAGCTCACCTCCACAAGAGGCTAAGGGACATTTAGTTTATAGTTTAGGCTAACAATGCTTATGCATTTGAGACGTGTTTGCTTTTAAGAAATTTCTTCTCCCCCATGGTTATATCAAATTAAGGAATACCAAACATTAAACTGGTAATTCTAGGCAGTTTAATACTCAACTATTTTTCTGAGGCTCTGCCAACACCACTGATAACAGCTTACTAACACCTAAGGATTTTTTTGTTTTGTTTTTAAAGGTATCAGGCAGGGGCTCTGTTAGCCACAGGGGGAATAACTACTTTTTACCAGATGGACAAGTACTACAAACTTTTTTGTTTTAGTCAAATTAGGAGATCACAGGTAACAGTTAAATAATGACTACTTCAACGACCTTCTGAAGTGGGAAGCATACATATGCACAGGCTTTACAAACATCCATATTCCAGGGCTACTGGTATCTGAACCATGAGAAGCCCAACTACTAATTAAAATACTGAGGAAACTATTGCTGTTCCAAACTAAGGTTAATCCTCTACGACGGCAATAGAAAGGAAGACAGTTAAGCAACAACGACAAGGCATTAAATAGCTACCCAAGTTAACCATTTAAAATACATGCAATACTTAAGGAGGGACAAATATCAAAAACCAAGGAGCCAGGAGTTTCAGCAAACCTACTGCTTGCAGAGCTCCAGCTCTACCCCAGGAGGTACAGTCAGGCTCTGGCACACAGCTACTCGCTTGTCACGACAAACTAGAGCTGGATACCAGCATTTACAACACTGGAGGATCTGTGCAGGACTCTTGCAGCTGTAAATCTAAACAGCTCCACAGACCAAACTGCTGTAACTCTGTGCAAATTAGTTACCAGCGCATTGAGAGTTCAGGGAAAGAGTGGAAACACCCAACTGGAAATGTTTGGGTCTACTGAAACAGCTTTAACTGCTAAGCATCTGCAAGGAAAGAGCCTACAAACCAATGGAACTGTTCAAGCATCTAATCAAAATGGCACAGCTTATTTATTTACATGTCCAGCTTGATTGTGTGACAAAAACACAAATTGCATCAAGCCATTATTACTTTTAAAAGCAAGAGAGACAGTGTTGACTTTTAAGTTAGGGGTTGATTTGACAAAGCACTTCTAATCAAATGCTGGTAACTAATCTGAACTAGTCTATAAACCAACAGTAAAAAAAAAAAAAAAAAAAAANTTTATTACCACACAGTCAATACTCACTTCAACAAGAAATATTAGTTAGAAAAGAACACCGATTTTTTTTTTGTTTAAAACTTTTTTTTTTTTTAAATCTTATTCTAATATTGCTGATTCAATTACAATGATAAATCAGTAATCGCCGATCAACAATCCTGGGCATTAACTGCTGCCAGTCTCACAGGAGGTATGTTTGCTTATGCCCATTTGTATCTCAGGAGGAGTCATTAAATTACTTCATGACCATACCCAAATGCCTTCCCCTCCTCGAAAGTACTTTAAAAAAATACTTTTTCTTAGGTAAATATGCCAAATGGCATTGGAATTTGAATTTTCAAAGCATGGAAAGAATTTTAAGCATGCACCCATCCAAAAAGGACAGCTGCCAGAAGGGAAGCGTTAGTCAGTCATGGTGTGTTCTTCCAAAGTGCACTCCCTAAATGGAAGCTGCATTAACCTAGGACAAATTTATGCATGCAGTCCTAAAAGTTTCAAATTCAAGTTCTCTTAACATTTACAGAGCAGGACATTTGTTCTGGATGAAGTCAATGTGTCACTGTCCTGCTCTTTTCGACAGTGGAACCTAGTGGACAGCACAAAACTTACAGAAAACCATTCCTAGGATGCAGGGAGAAAGGTGACAGCAAGAAAGCAGTGCAACCAACACTGCTTCACAGGGGAAGTACAATTTCAACCCTTTTTGATTTAATAGTTGGCATTCAGATTCCCCTCATAGTTTTGGGAGTAGGGAGGAAGGTAGTGGGACCAAAAAAGCTGGGATTTTTTGTTTGTGTTTGTTTTGAACACAGGTAACGAAACGTGGTCAGTTTGATCTGTTAAACTAAAATGGCAGACCAGCTTAAGTCGACACTGAGCTCTGACAATCAAGCCCAGGGAACCAGTGAAGGAACTTGTATGAACTTACAGCGCAAACCGTCAGCAGACTGGGAAGAGTTTTGAGGGTTACGGTAAATGTTCAAGAGGGCAATGGTCTGAAATACAAAACGCAACAACTTTATATTATGGAAAATAATTTTAACAAGAAACTGGTTTCCTTTAGGGTCGCTTTAGCCGAGTCTGTGCTGAAAGAGAGGTGGTTATTCTCTCCCAAGCAGGAGAACTTGCACTTAGCTGGTGACCTTTCTACATAAACCTAACACTGTAAAGTAATAGAGATCTCATGATACTCCATTATCATATTCTTTATTTCATTCCATTCTCCAGTATTAGTAGAGAGGGGTTTTGCATGATGTCAGACAGCTCTGAAATAGATGGAATCCAAACACAGCAGTCACATTACGAGCATAATAATTTGAATTTGGTTTTACTGAATGTCTTCCTTCTTAGCAGCAAAATCCCAGGAAAAGAAGGAATACAATAATCAGAGTATAACATGAAATCTCCATTTTCCTAAAAAAGATAAGATGAAAGAAAACCCAACTTTGGGACTTACCGTACATCACATATATGCCTATTTTTTTTTTTTTGGGGGGTGTTAAATCAAGAATTTGAGAGACGTGTGCAGTTTAACCCTTTCAAAAGAATGCAGTGTTACTAAGCAATCAAGTTTCACTTTGCAACACGAAAGGGAATCTGCATCGAGTCCAATCTGTGCAGCCACTCCTGCACTCAGAATCGCACACGTCCCCCAAATTCTTGACCTGTGCGCAAGAAGAGTTCCGTCACTTGTCCTGTTTGCAACAGCTTTATGTCAGCAGCTCAGAAGCCAACATTATTTTCTCATAATTAGGAGTGGGCTCTTTAACACCATTCTTTAAAAAAATTTCTCCAACTGTGGGACTTACAGTGTGAGCCGTCAGCCGTCTGTGCACTGTTTTGGGGGTTACGATAGATGTTTTGAATCAAGATGGTCTGCGGGGAAAAAAAATAAAAAGGGGAATTCTACTGGCTGCTGTGCATATAATAGACAATTGCAAAGAGACAACTTGTTTGCAAACAGCTAAAAGTCATATTTTATCCTTAAGACTTCCTTTTGTATTGGCAGAGTATCTTCCAAAATTGCATCCAGACCATCATATTATGAAAACAGTTTTAATTAACCACCAAGAAAGAGCTGCGTTTGTCTCAACAGCTGTCCTCAAAACAGGAGGTGTGAGGCACAGTAACCTAAAATGTCACACGAGGTATTCTGGAGAGGCCTAAACTTTCGAGACCAGATTCACTATTGCAAAGTCTAGGGGGGAAAAAAATAGTGTTATGTGCACAGCATGTAATACATAATGCCACAGTGTCCAAAATGCTACAGCAGACCACAAGGTCTTTAGGCAACAGCTACACCTCATTTTGTGCATCAGGAATTTCTTGGTGGAATTTCTGTTTAAATAATATAATAGCATCATAGGTTCACATGTTTCCGATCCTTCAAATAAGGACAATTTCCTTTTAGCCCTTCTGCTTTTTACTTGAAGAATTAGCCCAGGCAGACTTGAAACCTTACATTTGTACCGTTCTTCTTAAAATCAAGTTGTCTGAAAAAACAAACCATGTTTAAGTTAGTAAACTAATATTACAAAAAAATTCCAAATGTCCATATCACTGTAAGCAGCTCAAAAATTGAAATTTGATTACTTAAAATACAAGCTCAATGTTAGTCAGTATGAATGGCAATCCCCAAGTAACTTTAGCATAGACATTATTATTATTAGTCACAGTAAGAATTCAGAGCTTAAAGAAGTCACAGGACCAGCAATGTCACACCTACACACACTACCCATTAAACATGTATAAAAAAAATACATCTGTAACATCACATTCAAAATCAGACACTTGTTTCATTATGGGTCCAGCCATACCAACCAAAGCTTTGTGCTTCCATGGCCCAGGTTTAAACTACCTATGCTTTAGCCTACAACTGGAGAGTGCCAGAAACATGCATCTCATTAGGGTGTTTCTGCTGATTGGGGGTAATTTGATCACCCTGGATTGTGTGACCTTTCCTAACACAGCTCTTCTGTAAAGTAGCTGCACCAGCAAGAGCTGCACAAGGTTAAAACACTGTGCTGGTAACTTCCCATTAGCAAGATCTCTGTTGTTCTATTTTCTATCACAGCTGATTGTCAACCTGCACACACAGAGAGATTTCTGCAGACCCCACCCACTGCCAGGGACCCGGGAGATGTTACAGCACAGCTGCCAGGTGCGAGGCCCTGCAGTCCCTGACATCCCCGGACGGGACCTGCCCTGCTGACCCACTTCAGCTGGCACTGCTACCCAGACCTGAAGGAAAGCTAAAGGCTGCACTGACAGAAAGCTGCAGTTGCACACCAAGTTTTAGTGGTAAAAAAAAGATGTAAGGGTGGTGGGGACTTTTTGTTAGGTTTCTGGATTTTTTTTTAACTTTAAAGACAACTACTGTAGAAGCTTTCTGCTTCAGAAATACTTTTTCGTAGCAAATGACCTAAATTCAGGTCTCTAAATAACCAAGTGCACTTCAACTTGTGCTCCATGTAGGTCAGCAACATGGACTAGTTTTGAAAATGGACAATATTCTTTTGAAATAAAATATCTGCATTACAAATTGTTAAAATCCCAGAAGCAAAGAGGTGTTTTTATTGCTCAATTAGCAGCAGAAGTCCCTACCCATCAGTAACTGTGACATTCTCCCCTAGAAGGCCCCCTGCCCACTCAGTTTAAGCTGATGATCACAGCTCTGAACCTGTCACATGGATAGTACTCCCCTCTCTAATTTCTCCCCAAATCAACATCTCTCATCAGCTCAGCTCCAAAGCAGATTAAATGAACTTGCAGGAGACTCTGCTGTTATGTGAACTTTATCTCTGTAGTTAAAACCACTGCAGCTGAAACTGCTGTAGTTAAAAATGCGTAACTTTCAAAGGCACTACTGCTCATGCACAAAATTCCCAAAGAACTTCATCTGTGCACCTTGACAATCAGCATTGATAGAAAGAGGGAAAACATACATTTCTCCAGGAATGTAATTTGTGAATACTGCACAACTCATAATAATAATGAAAACCCTGTCACTCCCTGAGCCTTTTCAAATTTATTTTTATTTCTGGCAGACACGCAGTCACACATCATGTCTTTAACAATATTTGCTGAGCCAAAGATTAAAAAATCTGTCATGCCAATTGACAATTCACCCTCAGCAACCAGGCAAGTTGTTTTTAATAAACCATCTCTTCCACATTCAAAGCAGGTATGCAAGTCACTCTTGAAACTTAAAGAGCCTGGGTCAGAGAGCAAATGTAATGACAGATGAGTCACTTTCACTCATTAATTAGTTTTCTTCTATTATATGCATAAAAGCTTAAAGTTCCCACCTCTGGGACAGGTGGAATGCGCTGCCATTGTCTGTGATTTATAAACTCTGGGATGGTTTAAGTGCCTGAACACCACTGAGAAGGCACACTCACCTGAAAGTTAGCACTGGTTGGTCTCTACTACAGGCAAGCTTACAACAGCATCGCTTCCTGCAGCCATTAAGGGTGACAGGAGATAATTAGAAATGCTGGGAGAAGTAAATGGAATACCCCAAAAAAAGCAAAGACCCCCAGATAAACTGGGGCTAAAACTGAACTAATTAATCTGGAGCTTGGTAATTATTCACTTGTATCTGAGAATCTACGTTTTAAAGAAGCCAGAATATATTTCCACAAGAAAGAGAAAAAAGGGGAAACAAACCTGGCTAAATGTTGGTTTGTTGTGCAACCGAGAACATCTGTCTCCATGGCGACAAGCTCCAATTTTGAAATAAAATGAGCAGTTGACTCTGCAAGAAAAAAATGAATAAGGTAGTTACACACTGGCACAGAAAACATTAATTTGCAAAAAAGCATATGCCCTAAATGTCTTTATCTTGATGTGGAGAAGTAAGACAGAAAACAAACTCCACACCAAAACTGTACAGGAAAGCATTACAACAAACCTGTCCATATTCACTCCTTTTGCCCCTAATTTACAGCCAGTATCTGAGTGATTTCCCCCAAAGTGGGTTCGTGATCCTCCACACAGAAGTGATCTCAGTTTTACTCTTCCGCTTCTCCATTCTCTCTTCACCTCAGTTTCAATGGGTGAAAGGACGGAAATTAACGAGAAAAACGCTTTGGAAAGTTACACTGGGAGCTCTGTGGCTGAGCTGATGCAGCCCCTGGTCCAGGCAATAAAATCTGCTTTAAAGCTGACACAGTTGCACCTCTCTCGTGTTTTATAAACCATCTCTTTAAGTTATACTCTAAGGGTAACTCAGGCTGCTACCAACACAGTATTGGAAATAACTCAGGGAAGAGAAAATCATGTTACAGAGAGAATACACATAAGCAAAATAAACTCACTCAATTAAGCAATTTCCATGAGTATAATTAATGATTTTAAGAGTAAGCTGATTTTTGGTTTTAACCACAAGTTTTTCTTGAATGATCCGTCTCATGACACCTTGAAAACGATCCTGGTTTAGAAATGCTACTAAAACTCTCACAAGAAAGGTGTAATTCACACAGAATGATGAAAGAAAACCACAAGGAGTTTAGTTACCTTGACAGGGAAATGCAAAATTCTGAAGGGCAAGAAAACTATTATGGGCTATATATGGGTAAGTGAAATATTAGAACTCTCCTGGAAGAAAGATTATTATTCCCATAATTAACACCAATTCTTTCCACAATCCTGTGTAACCAACATCAACTCATGGAGGGGAGAATTATTAAAGTACTAAAGCACATCTGATGTCTAGCAAAGCATTCTACTGTAAAATTGACACATGCTCACTCTTGATTATGTTTTGGAAAACAAACACTTAGCATGATAAAATACTTACTGTCTTTTCTGAACTCTAACCTGAAACAAAAAGAAATACCTAACTACAAAATTTCCAATAGTGCCTCCAACTTCAGCACATTCTGGAAGGTTCCGTTTGCTTTTTTTAACAGAAAAAAAGAGCTGCACAGGAATTTCATGCCCGATTAAAACTCTGAAACTGTAATGCATTAAATTCCTATGTATCTCCTTTGTGTGAAAGGATGCTACAGTAACAGAGCTCAAAAGAGAGGCTGCCGACACTGCTTTCCTGGAATGGCAGCACTACAGAGCAGAGCAGAAGCCCCACGGCCAGGGGCTGACAAGAGTAATTTAGTCCAGCAGCACATCGATGCCCCCTTTTCATTTTTACGAGTGGAAAAACACGCCGGTTTGGTCAGGCCGATGGTGACCAAATTTTCGTTAGGAGGGTTTTGTGTGTGTGCTTCCAACAACCAGAGAAACTAGAGGCGTTCCCGGACGCGTGGAAGGCTGCAGGCAGAAGCCTGTAGGATCAGGATGCAGCAGTCGGGGAAATCCTCCGCACCCTGGGGAGGGGGGAGAAATAACCAGTCGCTGTCCTTGCAGCAGAGCGGGAGCTCTCAGGCTGCTGCGAGGCTCAGGGACACGAACAAAAGGGGAACAGGAGGAGGAGGAGGCGCTTTCTGGCAGGAGGCGGCGGGAAGCTCCGGCACCCAGCGGCCCCGACAGGAAGGCGCAGCCGCGGGGGGAAGGGGGGAGGGCGGAGGGAGGACGGCAGCGCGCCACGAGGCGCGGGCACACC
>VZRX01007085.1:3041-13052 GCA_013398075.1 Notiomystis cincta
CCTAAAAACAACTACCACATACACACCGATGCCCATTAGGGGCTACAGTGCACTAGAACACCTGGGTTGATTCTTCGTTACTGCTAAATACTTCTTCTGGCAGATCTCTTCATGTCAAAAAACAAAGCTGTTCATCTGTTTTCTTGGGAGGCCAGTTCCATGTTATCTGAGTTCCTTCTAGATTCTGCATGATAGATACATTTTTCTAATAATTTGGTTAATGGCAGAATATTTTCATTCCTAAAAATTATTTGGGGAGGGGGGTTGGATTAATTTCCAAGTTTGTAAGGACAGTCTGGATAGCAAAGTAGTAATTCTTAAATTTCATCAGAGGAAATAAATTATTTCTGAAGTAGCATTTAAATCAGATTTCTTTCGTAACATGACATGTTTCCCTTAAGATCATGGGTATAAAAGTAATGTGGGAACTTAGGACTGTGAATTTGCAAGGACTGTGCATATAAAACCGCCATGACTTTTTTGCTGCAAATGTTTTGTGTTGCTCTGCTGTGCGGCAGCATGGTAATAGTCTTGTTTTGTTCTTTGTGATTGTCACTTAGCTTGTTCTCTGTGTCCATGCAAGTCCTCAAGAAGGTTGCCAGAAGTGTGGTTTGTTGCAGTGGTGTTTCTGTTTTGCAGGCCCCATTAACAGGGAGATGCGTCACCTCATCAGCAGCCTCCAGAATCACAACCACCAGCTGAAGGGAGAGGTGTTGAGATACAAGCGCAAACTGAGGGAGGCTCAGTCTGATCTGAGCAAGGTAACACAGCAGGAAATGTAAGCAAAGAGAGGAAGGTGCTTAGGAGAAGGGGGAATGCATCACTCTTGGCAGCAAGATCAACCTTTCTGATACGTTGTGCAGGATGCAGTGAAATTTTCTGTGGAGCTCTGCACTGTGCTGCTTCCTTTGACCAATTGAATGCTCTTCCTTTGTAGCTATGCAGTGCTCCTGAAAAGGGGGCATGGAAGCATGGATCTGGGAAGATAAAGGAGAAGGGCACAAGGAAGAGTCCTGGCTAAGAACTTAAACATTTGTTTTCTTGGTCATCTCTCTTGCTGTTGCATGGCAGATGCGCTCTCACAGTGGCAGTGCTCTCCTGCACTCCCAGTCCAGCACTGAAGACACAAAAGCGGAACTTCCAGAGGTCGAGCAGGAGCCTGATGATCCTTCTGCCCAGGTGTCTTTTCCCAGGGTGCTTCTGAAGATGTTAATGAAATGAAGGCCAGGCGAGATGAAGAGGAGCGGGAGCGGGAGAGACGGGAAAGGGAGAGGGAACGAGAGAAGGAAAAGGAGAAAGAGAGAGAGCGAGAAAAAGAAAAAGAGAAGGAAAAGGAACGAGAGCGGGAAAAGCAGAAGCAGAAGGAATCAGAGAAGGAGAGAGAGTCCAAAGAGAAGGAGAAAGGGAAGCATAAAGATGGAGGAAAGAAGGAGGCTGAAGTGATCAAGCAGCTGAAGGCTGAGCTCAAGTAAGAGTTGTTGTCTCTCCCTTTCCTATGGGAGCAGTGCCCAAGCCTGGGGTGTTCGTGTGTTCTTGCTTTTACAGGATCAACATCATTGAAGTTTGAAGCCAAGAGAGTTTCTTGGCACCCTCTATGATTGTCATTTGGTCAATGTAGTAGAGTTTTTCCTACAATAGCCTAAAGCAGGAATTACCAAATCAGATACTTCATGGTGTGGGTCAAGGAATATTTATTTGTTGCTGTGATAACAAATTGCATAAAACTTGACAGCAGCAGGATATTACTAGAGGCCACAGCAGTGTTCCCTCTCCTAGATGGTTCCCAAGCAGAGGTGGATAGTTTGTAGCTTATTGTTAGGATACATATTTCATCTCCACCTCCCTTCTTGCCTTTCAATGCTTATGCTTGTACATGTTTTTTTCCGGCCTGTACTCATCTGCTTTCTATGTTACCAGGATAAGATGAGCCAAGGACAACTCCATATCCATGTGGGAGATGGAGAGGATATTGCCAGGCTCTCATGCTCGCTGTGTAACAGTGTGGCTTTCCTGTTGTGTTCTCACCAATGGTCTGTCTCCCTTTCTCCAGGAAGGCCCAGGAGAGCCAGANGGAGGCTCAGTCTGATCTGAGCAAGGTAACACAGCAGGAAATGTAAGCAAAGAGAGGAAGGTGCTTAGGAGAAGGGGGAATGCATCACTCTTGGCAGCAAGATCAACCTTTCTGATACGTTGTGCAGGATGCAGTGAAATTTTCTGTGGAGCTCTGCACTGTGCTGCTTCCTTTGACCAATTGAATGCTCTTCCTTTGNACTGTTGCTAGATATGTACCGCTCTGCCCCCAAAGAGCAGAGAGACAAAGTGCAGCTGATGGCAGCTGAGAAGAAGGCAAAAGCTGAGGTATTTGTAATTGCTCTTCCTTTTTTTCTCTTTAATGTGTTACATAAATTTCTTCTCAGATACTCTGCAGCAGAACTGTGTTGTTTTTCTTGTCAAAAAGGAGGATTGTTTGTCTTCTCATCTTTGTCACTTAGAGATTGGAATGGTCTGGAGATAAACAGGGACTAGTTGTCAGTGCAGGCACACACACAACAATGTCTAGGTGGATAAGCCCAGATCCATTTGCAGATCCCCTAAGTACCAGCCTGTCCCTCTGTTTGGGACACCTGTGGCTCCAAGCCTCTCTTACCTTCTTCACAAGCAGGTCTCACCTATAGGCAGCACTTACTCTGTGCAGCACACATCCATGGGGTAAAGAGATTACACAGCAATCCTTAGGAAAATGTGTAATAAAAAGATACCAGAAGCTAGGACAGGACAGGCTGTGATGATCTTGTGCAAGGCTGAGCCAGACAAATGGGTACTGATTGCCCATATTTTACATGTGACTGGCTCTTTTATACCCTTTTCCCTTTAACCCAAATTTGTTTATCCTCAGTCTCCATTTCCCTGCACATTACTTCTGGGTTTGAACAACTCTTGACTCCCACAGCCCTCCCTTTTCAGAAGCCATTCCTGGTTTACAGTACCATCAGTCACAAAGTCCAAGCTGATCATCCTGGAAGTGATCCCTGTTGTTTCTTGGAAGCCTATCAGCTGTTGTGACTGGAGAGATTTTCTTCCTCTCTTTATCTCTGTGTTTGTGTTGTCAAGTTTGTGTCTCTGTATATTTTGTTTTGGGTTTTCTCTTTCTCCCACACTCAGATAACCTTGATGGAATAAACATGAATTGGTGTGACTGACCAACTTTAATTCTCATCACTGCCTCCTTTATAATTTTTCTGCCAAATTTATGTCTCTCTGTGTTCTATTTTATCTCCTCCTTTTTCTTTATGATCTCTTTCTTGTATGGAAAAAGGTCTTTGACCAAATGCCCTTAAAGGAGCAGATACTCTCTTGTCCACATATCATACATGTAGAATTGCGAGAGACTGTTGTTCCTCCTCTGATAAAAGATGAAATTTTCAAAGATGTTGAAGTCAAGATCTTGGCCTTACAGCCTGTCTCAGTGCTACATCTGCCAGTAATACTTGGTCAAAATGACATGGGGTTTTTTTTGCTGTGCTTGAATGTAGTACTGAGTTTTTCAGAGAATTATGAGGAACTTGGTTCTTAACGATGCTCAGGGCACATCCTTGTATTTAGTGTCATTTCTGGTTGGTTCTTGTAGCTTGAAGAACTGAGGCAGAGGGTGAAAGAATTGGAAGACAAGGAAAAAAAGGAGAGTAAAAAGATGGCTGATGAGGATGCCCTCCGCAAGATCCGAGCAGTGGAGGAACAAATTGAATATTTACAGAAGAAACTTGCCATGGCTAAGCAGGTGAGAAGTTTCTGATGAGTTCTCTTTTGGCTGGAGCACCTGTGAAGGATCTGCCTTCAGGTTAGGTCCAAGGAGGGAGAAGGAATTTCTGTCTGAATGGGCCAGAGATATGAGTTTGGTCCTTGTTTACTGAAGGGAAAGAAAACAAGCAAAAGAACCACCAACAGAATAACCCACTCAACCCTCAGCTCTGGGGTATCACAGGCAGGCCGTGGCGGGAAATGTTTAATAACAATTAAACATTAAATAAAGAAACATGTGGCCTTGGTGAATTAAAGTTTCTTTTCAAAAGTTATTATCTCCTCAGTTCATATAGTGAATATGTTTGCAGGGAACTGGTACATAGCCTCTGCTAAAAAAGGCTTCATCCAATGAGAGAGCAGGACCACCTCAGCAAGCTTTTTTAGAATTTGTATTCTTTTTATTGTAGAACAGAAGTGCTCTACCTTGTCAATGCTGAAGTGGCCAAAGTGATTTTAAGGGTCTGGGCAGCCTGGTAGTTGGAAGCTGTCAAGCTGTTCACATGTAGGATTTTTGGCCTGATGTATCTGAGAGCTGTTCAGCTGCTGGAAATTGGGAGTTGGTTTCAGGCCAACTCTGGCANNAAAGTGATTTTAAGGGTCTGGGCAGCCTGGTAGTTGGAAGCTGTCAAGCTGTTCACATGTAGGATTTTTGGCCTGATGTATCTGAGAGCTGTTCAGCTGCTGGAAATTGGGAGTTGGTTTCAGGCCAACTCTGGCAAGGACCGTGTCAAAGGTGATTCCGCCAGGCAAGTGGGAGGTGACCATCTTTTCTCAACACCTTCAAATTCAGAGTATCTCTGCTGTGGTGCAGACTCACAGGGAGTACGTTTTTTTGATTGTTGGGATGCTAGTGTTCCCTGACACAAAGAATCTTCCTTCACCTTTACTAGGTTTGGTGTCTCTGAATAAAATGTTTAGGGTCACTGTAGGGGGTCCAGGGGACAGTTTGGCCAGAGTCTGTGATTCTTTTGCAGGAGGAAGAGGCCCTGCTGTCAGAAATGGATGTCACAGGCCAAGCCTTTGAAGACATGCAAGAGCAGAACATCCGCCTGATGCAGCAGCTGCGGGAGAAGGATGATGCCAACTTCAAGCTGATGTCAGAACGTATCAAGTCCAACCAGATCCATAAGCTGCTAAAAGAGGAAAAGGAGGAGCTAGCAGACCAAGTTTTGACACTGAAAACACAGGTAATATTGGAAAAGGAGAGAGGACAAGAGAGCTGGTGAGGAAGGTGAAGGTGTTGTGGGTTATCTGTTTTAGGCTGCACACAGCCGTTTTTCTCACTCCCCTACTGAGGGGAAGGGGAAAGGATCAGAAGGGACAAAGTGAGAAAACTGGTGAGATTAAATAAAGGCACTTTAACCATTAAAGCAGAGATGTCCATAGAAGCAAAACTAGAAATTAATTAATTCATCACTTCCTGTGGCAGGCGGGAGTTCAGCTATCTCCAGGAAGGCAGGGCTTCATCCTGCCTTACTGTTATTTAATCAAGGCTGCAGCTCTGAACCTCCTCCCACTTCCTTCTTTCCACCAGCTGTAATTGCTGAGTGCAGCACTGTACAGTTATGGAATACCTCCTGGGCCAGCTGGATCAGCTGTCCTGGCTGTGTGGCATCCCAGCTTCTTGGGCACCCTCCGTCTTTGTGCTGGTGGGCAGCATGAGACACAGAAGGTCTTGATGCTGTGTAAGTACTGCTCAGCAGCAGCTAAAACAGTGGTGTGTTACTGATGGTGTTTTGCTCCAAAATGCAAAAGATAGCAGCGTGTGATCTGCTGTGAAGAGAATTAACTATCCTCACCCAAATCAGTACAGGACAGAATGTTCCTCTCACCAACCTAGGAATGCAGCAGGCTTCAAAGGGGGCAAGCAAGAAACCGAGACTGCTGTATGAGCACTAAGTTGTCCTAGAGGTTCACTGCTGTGGAGAGCAGATGGGTGAGGCAAAGTGGGAAGTCGTTTTCCTGTTGTAATGGTACTGCTACCTGTATATTCTACCTGTACCTGTGTATACTGGTAAGAAGCAGGAGGAGTTGGAAACCACAGTTCAGTCTGAACTAGATCAGACATGGTTACAGACTGGGAGAAGAAGTCACTGAGACCACTGGAACAGAGAGGGACTTGCAGATTCTGGTGGATGAGAGGCTAGACATGACCCAGCAGCGTTCACTGGAAGCCCAGAAAGCCAGCTGCATCTTGGGCTGCATCCAAATCACTGTGGGCGGCAGGCTGAGGGAGGGGATTCTGCCCCTTTACTGTGCCCTCCTGAAACCCCACCTGCAGTGCTGCAAGCAGCACTTTCTTGCTCCTCGGCGCAAGAAAGACACATGGATCTGTTGAAGGGAGTCCAGAGGAGGCTATAAAGATGATGAGAAGAAATGAGTACGTCTGCTACAAGAACAGGCTAGGAGAGCTAGGGTTGTTCAGCATGGAGAAGAGAAAACTCTGGGGAGACTTCATTGCAGCCTTCCAGTACCTGAAGGGGGCTTAGGAAAAGGAGAGAGAGGAACTTTTGATATGAGTATATAGTGACAGGACAAGAGGCAGTGGTTTTAAACTGAAAGAGAGCAGGCTTAGGTTAGATGTTAGGAAGCAATTCTTTACTCAGAGGATGGTGAGGCACTGCTAGAGATTGCCCAGAGAAGCTGTGGATGCCGCATTCCTGGAATTGTTCAAGGCCAGGCTTGGATGGGGCTTTGAGAAACATGCCCTAGTGGAAGTTATCCCAGGGAGGCTAACTGATCTTTAAGGTCCCTTGCAATCCAGACCATTCGATGACTGTATCCTGTCGTCCTTGGAACCACTGTGGAACTGTTCACTGCCTTGCAGCAATTCCTTAAGCCCTGTTGAAAAATTAAGACATCTTTGTTGTAAATACTTAACTGCTAAATTTTAAAGTGTTGGCTAGAGAGATCTGGCTATAACTCTCTTGATACAGGCATGGCTGTTCAGGGGGAAAAAGGCAAGCTGAAGATGTGCTCCTTGGTGATGGGGAAGCAGGGGTAGTTTTAGGCTGCATCTTGAATGACAGCTCTGAAGATGCACAGAGCATGCATTCATTCCTTCTGTACCTTCTCTCTCCCTTTTCAAGGTGGATGCCCAGCTGCAGGTTGTACGTAAGCTGGAGGAGAAGGAACACTTGCTGCAGAGCAGCATTGGGACAGGAGAGAAGGAGTTAGGTCTGCGAACACAGGCCCTGGAAATGAACAAACGCAAGGTGAGCAATGCCTTAGTTTCGTCTTGGGTTGTAAGGTGGAGCTGCTGCATTGTGAGAGGCATAGAAGACACTGAGCTCTCACTGGCATTACAGAACCTGGCATTCCCTGGTTTTGGATGAGCTTATCAGAAGCTCAAGGAGTCCTGGAGAGATTTATGATAAAAGTACTACAGACTGATGTTTTCCTTTGATAAGGAAAAGCAGGTTGGTTGTGTTTTTGTGAAAGCTACCGTGAAAAAGAGAGACAGCAGCCAGATGAAGTTAACTGGTCTCTTTTGTAGGAGAAATGGGATAAGATAAAGGAAAACACAACCGGGGAATGTGAACACTTTTAACAAATGCCTAAGATCAATAAAGTAGGTGTGTTAGCAGTAAAATAAGACTAAGTCTTATGGCTGATGCTGCCTTTGTTAAGTTTTAGTAGGAATGCAGAAGTTACATTAAAACAGGCAGAAAGGAAAGCAGGAATATCACTGTCAAGGGGAGCTGGGGAGAATTCAGCAGAGTCAACTGTGCTTAATGCAACAATCTGTGGTATTCAAGGCATTTGGTTATAAAGTTAGAAGAGAATGGTGAAGAGAGAAGATTGTAAGACATGGGTATCTTGCAGTTTTGTCTAGTTCAGCTATAGAACTGCCTCTAAACAATATAATAGAGCAAACATGGAAGCTGGAAGGCTGAAAATATGTTGAGAAGGGAAGTGGATGATCATTACTGTTTTTTTAAGCGACATGCTTTGCAGTGTGACACGGTTTAGCTCTGCCAAAAGGAACCTTGAAGGGAAATTACTAGAACTTGTTAATAAGAAGGTAATAACAAGTGACTAGGAATCACTAGAGCTGTTCCTCTGTGTTTAGTACTTCTATACTGGTTTTCTTTCTCAGGCCATGGATGCAGCTCAGCTTGCAGATGATCTAAAGGCCCAGCTCGAGCTGGCTCAGAAGAAGTTACATGATTTTCAGGAGGAGATTGTGGAAAACAGAGTGACTAGAGAGAAAGAGATGTTCAACTTCAAAAGGGCTGAGGTATATAGCCTATGCACAATCCTTCTAAAACCTGTCTGCTTTAGTGTTGTTCTTCTTGTGCACTGAGCTTGCAGAGAGCTTCAGCTAGACTGCTCTTGGTGTCTTGCTTTTGGGTTTATCCAAGTCTTGGCTCTTTCAGATTTTGTCCACTGATAACTGACAATCCTTGTGGCATCAGATGATCATGTTGTCTCTTGGATTATAGGGCATGAAACTATGGGTGGCACGACTTAGGCAGGTGTCTGTTCTCTTTGGTTCCTGAAGAAACTGTGACAGAGAATGCACTGCTCATTCACTTGGTCTCCTGTTTTTGTGCAGGAAGATATTTCTAGGTTGCGCAGGAAGCTGGAGACCACAAAGAAGCCTGACATGGTTCCCAACTGTGATGAGATCCTGATGGAGGAAATCAAGGATTACAAGGTGAGTATGTGTGTCTGTCAACTTCTCTTTTTACTTTAGTCAGAAGGTGTGTAGGCACACTTTCAGTATTTGACATCTCTTATCTGTACTCTGGCACTGAAGAAACCACATTGTCCTTCTGAGCAATGGAAGGACTTCATCCTCAGCCACGTCTGAGCACAGCACGTGGGCTGCAGGGCCCCTCACCGCTCTGAGTGTGTGTGTGTCACAGGCCCGCCTGACGTGCCCATGCTGCAACATGCGCAAGAAGGACGCGGTGCTCACCAAGTGCTTCCACGTCTTCTGCTTCGAGTGCGTGAAGACGCGTTATGACACCCGGCAGCGCAAGTGCCCCAAGTGCAACGCGGCCTTCGGGGCCAACGACTTCCACAGGATCTACATTGGCTGAGGGCCTCACAGAGCCTCTGCTTGTGCTGAACCAGCCTCCTTCGCTCTCCATGAGCTTCTGCCTCCTGCTCTGCAGAGTCTCCTGGGAGGTGCCTTTCGGGTCTCCAAAGAAACGCGCTCGGGATCTTGGTTCCTTGCTCGGCCCTGCCCCTTTGTTCTTGCCCTCAGTCTTTATGTGCTCTTTGTGCCTGAGAGGAAATTTCCCATCCCTGGCTTTCCCACTGCCGAGGTGGGAACATGCAGCTGAAGTGCTGCCTTGCTGGGATGGAAGCTGAGCTGCAGCAGAGATCAGGGAGAGCTTTATTTGAGGGGTCTGCTTTGGATGCTAATTATATCCCATCGAGGAACGGCAATGCCCTGGAAGGGAAGAGTTTCCCAATTAACAGGCCAAATAGAGGCCAAGTAACTCAATCTGTAGACCCGCTGGAGCAACTCCTTGGGTACCTGGGTAACTTCTTGAGTCAGGCCAAGAACCTCGGAGGCCTGGTGCATTAGGAAACATCAACATCATCCCTAGCCCCAAAGAAACACATCTAAATATCCAGAAGAGGAGAAAGGAGAGGTGTTGGAGACCCTTTGAAAATAGCATTCCACTGATAAACCCTGGTTGATGTGCTCACCTTCCCCTAGCCTGAAGCATTGCTGTCATTGCTCTTCTCAGAAGACGATTTTTAGACATTCCTTTATTGCAATTTTACCGCACAGATTAACCTTGTTATGCACAAAATCTTATTAAAGCTGTTGTTTGGTTTATTTTTCTGCTTCTCTTGCCTCTGGTACTGTCTGTCTGTGCTCCCATCTTTGTCCGGTGTTTGAAAACATTTTTCACAAGCTCTAAACTTCTACAGGAGAGACTTAATTTTTTCCTTCCTCTGCTTTCAAATTCTGCTCAACTAGAGCAACTTTTGTCCCTTTGGCTCTATCCCCAGTACCTTCTTCCTGACACAACAGGAGGGCCAAGATGCTGGATTATTTCTGCAGGCATTTTGTCATGGCTCCTGGGAATTTTGTCAGGGATGTGGTGGGGCTTAGAGTCTCAGTGCTCCCTGTGCCTGGAGGCTGCATTGGAAGTCTGTTCCTAAAATCAAAATGGGAAGTTGTTTATTTGTAACATTCCTTCCTAGGGTGTAGTGTTTTCCGCAGAAAGTTAATTTTCATGGAAG
>VZRX01007087.1:0-10327 GCA_013398075.1 Notiomystis cincta
TGGTGGGGGCTGTGCAGCTGGGCAGTTTTTTCAAGCATATTAAATTTGTCAAGATCCACATGCAAATATAAAATATTATTTGTACTTCATGCTCACTCTTTTTAGACTTCTTAATTACATGAGGCAATCAAAATGAGTGAAGGCAGAGGCTTTAGTCAATACTCGTCTCAGCAATATAAATGTATTGCATCAAACCTAATAAAGATTAATAGTAAAGGTGAGCTGGCTGAATTTGACATCAATAAAATTAACTTAGTCTAACTCAGGAAGGCAATCAGTAGATAAATACACTTCACAAAAATGTGAATGGGCAGTGGAATTTAAAGCAAGCAAAATTTGGCACCTGATGGAGCCAGACTTCCTGCTATGTTCCTGGCTTTTCCTTTAGCCTTATTTTCGTAGTTTGTATCCAGAACGCCTGGTGTTCACGTTGCTAGGTGAATGCAGTTGTGGCTCAGTGTGTTTTCTCAAAGATTCCATGAAATAAACCTTTTCAGGTTTTATCTGCTTTCCAAGCATCCAAAATAGAGCGGCTGTGACTATGCCATGGTTTTGTGGTGATAGGTATTGAATGATTTTTTTTTTTACACCTCCCGTTGACATAAAATAACAGATGCCTTCAAGGTTGATGGGACTTAGACAGCAAACACCCCAGCACAGTGTGTTTCTGGGTTAATAGAAGGGCCAGTGAGTCTCACACTCCAACATGTCACACCGTGCTCTTCACACCACATAATGCCTTACCCTGATGATGGTGCAGAGAACAACTGCAAAAATGAGTGGAGAGGTGAGGTGTCAGACTGGCAAAGGTGCATCTTGCTGTAATGCTCCCTTTTTTATAGCTATGGTTGCCTATGATTGAAAAGGCAGTAAAACTCTTTTGTTTGCAAGGTGCTATCTTTTGTTGTTTGAAATGACACAAAGTAGGATGCTCATATTTCACTCAAAACCAGTAGTTACTGTGAGGGACTGAGAGTATGTGAGTATACTGGCCTTTGTTACATGGCATATATATTTCTTTTCCGTGATGTGCTAATTACATGTTTGAGTATTATTGAAGATAAAAAGCATGTCTTAATAATTAATGTGCAAAATATCCATTTCATAAATCCCTGCACATATTCTGTCTCTTGCTTGGAGGGTTAATTTATATACCCTGTACAAAACATCATCAAGCACATTTAAAACTTCTAATCAGAGTTAATTCAAGATCTCAAATGCTGTGCTCAGTTTGGGGCCCCTCATTACTGGGAAGACAAGGAGGTGTTGGAGCATGTCCAGCAAGGGGCAATGGAGCTGCTGAAGGAGCAGTTGGAGATGTTCAGTCTGGAGGCAGGGAGGCTCAGGGGTCACTTTCTCCCTCTCCACCACTGCCTGACAGGAGGGTGCAGCCTCTTCTCCCAGGAAACAAGAAACAGGGCAAAACGAAACAGCCTCAGATGGGGAGGTTCAGATGGAATATTGAGAAATTCTTCACTGAAGGCTTTGCCAGGAACTGGAAGAGGCTGCCCAGGGAAGTGATCGAGTCCCCATTCCTGGAGATACTTTAAAAAGGTTCAGATGTGGCCCGTGGGTTCCCACTTTATTGGTGGATTTGGCAGTGTTGGGTTCACAGTTGAACTCAATGGTCTTAAAGATCTTCTCCAGGTTTTTGCCTTTGCCTTGGGTTACAGGGGTTTGCAGCATACTATTTTGTCAATAAAAAAAAGAATTCAGTATGTCCTTTTTACATTACAAAAGTTACCATGCATATCTGAAAACATTATTAAATTTCTCTTTTGAAGACATTTAATCTTCTGGTGTAAATTCTTGATGTTCTTTGAGCCAGCAGATCCAGATACTTTCTCTGGATTGTTGACTTTGTAAAGATTTCTTTTTTTCCCTTTAATGTTTTTTCTTTGTCTGAGTACCATACTGTCAGACAGGCAAAAGATGAACCAGGCAAAACCCTCTGAACTTAATAGTATTAGAATTAGATAAGTCTCTGGGATCTTGTCTTTCATGCTATTTTCTGAAGTCTCAGACATTCTAATTTATCTCTCTGAACTCTGCCCTGTTTCTTTATAAATCCATGCTGTGATACTGAATTGATGGAAAACTCGTTAATTTATTTCAGTGAAGAAAGTAATTGAAGAAATTAAAATCAAACTAAGGGGAAAAGTTAAAATTGGAGAAATTATTGACGTTTTCTGAGAGTGTGAACATACTGCACAATATCCTTCTTTTTATACATAAAATGGAAAGAGTGGGGGTTAATTTTGCAAACTTGTAGCTTAATGTAGAATTTTATATTACATTTTGTCTGATGTTCTGTTTTATAACAGTTTCCTGTGACCTTCAAGGAAAATATTGCCTGGCAGAAGTGTTTAGACAAACCTTGATCTGGCCAAATAATAAGATGTTTATCCAACACTGCTTTCTTGTTCAGCAACTAATTTGGAAAGATTTCAGTGAGCTCAACAGTAAATAGAAACAGTGCATTTTATCATGAGGAAGAGAGCTTGAATACTTCTTCTTAATTACTGAAATATGTTTGGGGTTTTAGAGGAAAATAGTTTCTATTAACATTTATGTTCAATCTGCCATTGGCCTAGAAGGAAGTTTTAAGAACTTATCCATTATTCTTCATGAATACTTTTACCACATGAGGGGTTTGGGGATAGTGACTCTTTGTTACAGTGTAAATCTTAACAAGAAACTGCCAAAATATGAAATAAAAGACAATCTGATGTCTCTCTCCTGAGTTATGTGAGGCTGGTACAAGGACTTGTTATGAGCTATAGGAATCTTCACTTCTAGTCCAGGATGTGGGACAGTTTGGTCATGAATTCTGAGTAACATTTGTTAAATTAATTTATTTCCTCTGTGTGAGTTCTCCTGAGCCAATAATGATGCTGCTTGCAGTATAAATGACTGTCATGAGAAATAGAAATCTGCTTAGCTATCAGTCATGATGGAAATACCCTTAGAAAAACAGCCAATAATAATCTAGGTAACTTTCTGATGTATTTTGATATATTTTGGAAATATCCTGAACCTCTTATTTGCTTACTTATGAAGTATCAGAAATGGGTTCTTTATCCCGTGCTAATTCTGTCAGTAAATTAGTGCTTTCAAAAAGTGATTTGAGGGAATTTGCTCTTTTTTGCAAATCTGTGTGGCTCAATATGGAACATGGATCATTAAATTTGATGGGAACATTAGTGACATGTAAGAGTTAGAGATAAACATTCATTGGTGCTGGATGTCTCTTGAGAGAAATGTTGCATAAATGCTGCTCACTCTTCTGTTAAACTGGAGGTGCTTTCCAACTGTGCCAAAACTGATTCTTAACCATCATGGTTATCTGTCATGTTTTCAAGTGGAAAGCTGTTATGGAACATGGAACTTGGACAGATTTTAAAAAAAATGGATTCCAGAGTGAGCATGGATGTGTTCCCTGTGCTTTTTTATATTAAGGATAAAACGGTCAGAATAAATCATAGAATAACCTCAGAGCTATTACAAAATACAGACAAGGCTATGGAGACAGAATCAAGGCTGGGAAAAGTTTGTAGGAGCTAGATGAAGACTGAAGCTGCTGGGGTTCTTTTGTTTTGTTTTGTTTTTNTTTAATTACTGTGGTTTTACTTTACCCTGATTATTTTATGAGAATGAAGTGAGAGCTCACTTCAGAAGGTAGTTTGGCTATCAGAAAAAAAAAAAGGGTTGTGCAAGTTGCCTTTATACAAAAAGGAAAAAATTTTAGCTAACATTTTCTGAAATTTTGTGCTAGCAAAAAAGACCAATCCTGAGATGAGGAATTTATCCCTGTGTTTGAGGTTAATTTGAACTGTGGGAGTTCATCTATTGCTATAAGCCAGCCTGAGCTGCCTGTTTGAAAAGCAATACCAATATAAGTCATTCCAAATAGAATGGGCTAATCAGTAGCCTGTTGGTATGCCAGACATGTCAGAAGGGGACAGAATTTTATTAAATTTATGTACTAACTAACTAATTTCCTTTGAGAGTCACATAATTTGATTACAGAGCACATAAACATTAGGAAATTTTCTTAAAATTATTTGAAGACAAAAAGTACCTCTTGAACAGTTATACCTACAGGTTTTGCCTACTATAGCTCATATTTACTGCATATCATTTAACTTGATCATTGAGCAGCTGATTGAAATTGTAGGGGAAATTTGCTGAAGCAGTGAACTAGTCATTGTGAACAATTCTGACAATGTTAAGGCCCTGACTGAATGATCTTTATCAAATTAATGTTTATCAGCCAGTTCTCATGTCTTTATATAGCTGAACCATTTTTCAAATGGTCTGGGGCTGGGTTGGAGAAGAGCAGAAATCACTTGAGTTGCTGTCATTTATTTTGGTTACTGTCCTGATTGTCCAGGCAGAGCTCAGGCTTCAGTGAGCTCATTGTGCTTGCACAAATTTTCATCTCAAATCTTTGGAATGGTTGGCCTTGATAAACATTCCCTATAAAAGAGCTGGAGATCTGTGCTCCTGATCTACTGCAGCCAGTGGATGCCAGTGCACTGGGAAAGAGGTGAGTGGGGGCTGTAAGACAAACCACAGTCAGTGCAGGGACAGAGAGGATACAGCAAGTGCAGAACAGGTGAGCCTTCCAAGTGGTGGCATTATTCAGTTACTGGGCAGCTTGGTGATGGATTTAGAGCGTGAGACGACATTTGCATAAACAGAAGAGTTAGGTGGCAGTGGAAATGAAAGGCACTGTAATAAAGTCAGCCAGTGACAAGCTGATTTGGTTACAGAAGTGATTTAGTTCTTGGGAGGGGGAAGGGGACTTTGGATCAACTTGAGAATGACCATGTAAGCAAAGAGCAGTGATTTTTCTTCACCTGTCCCCAGTGAAATCCCCTGAAAGGCTTCCTTTATCTTAATAGGACAGTTTATTCCTACATATAAAAACCTTTTGACAGCTCAGTTGCAACACTGCCCCCAGGATAGTAAATTTCTAATCCCTGTCCAGGTTCCTTATCTATCATCAATAATATGGTGTTTGTGCAGCCCAACAAATGTTATAATTCCAACAGTGAACAAGTCTTGTTACACTCATGCAAACAAACATGCATGTTGTTTTAGAAAGCAATAGTTTATGGCAGTTGGCATACAAAATAATAGGGACTCACTCATTTCTTGCATTACCAGAAGGTGTGGCTTAGAAGCAACAGCTTTTGCTGCCTTTTGAATTGGAAATAATAGTCATGTTCTTGCACAATTTACCCTAAGGTTGCATCTGTGTATTAAACACGTATGGGATGGGGTAAATGTGAATTTTCATTTAGCTTTTTATTCTGCTAACTTTACACCATGATCTTTAAATAAAGCTTTCCCTAGATTGTTTCCATGGGATCAGCATCTATCTTTTTTTCTAAACAGTTGCTCAAAAAGAGCTCTAAGTTTTGTTGGTCTCATTCGTGTCTGAATTTCCTAAATCTTCCACATTAAGGGAAATAAGATTTTTTTTCAGTTTAACTTGAGAAAATGTAGTCTCTTGGCATTTAAAAGAATTATGCATCTGTAGCCTGCATACCTGATCCATAATGACAATAAGTAGTTGTTCAATAGAGTAATATTTTGCTCTTCTATTACATTGAATCTTGCAGAGTTAGTTCTGTCAAGTGGTGGTTATTAATGCTGTAAGAATAGCCAAAAACCCTGCATGATTTCTCTGTAGGCTAATAATTATGTTAAAAAATGTATAGTAAATTTCACAGTGAATTTGAGTAGGCTTTGAGCACAGAAAGAGGAAGCATTTGTGGTTTATTTGTAAAGTAAAACTCAGGTAAATAGCACTGACAAAGTAATGATTTCCCTTCTGTCACAATAGGAGAAGATACTATCTGCTGAAGATTAATAAATACATTGATTAAAAGCAGACTGGAAAATTCAGTCCTAGTCCCTCTAGTCCCTCTAGTAACTACTATTGCACTTTTCATACTCACAGCTTTAATTACTGGAGTTTAAAATGTAGCAGAAGTTTTTGGGAAGGAAGAAGTACTGATGGCTTGCCCTTGCAAGATATTAATTCATGCATTTTTAATCCAGGGATTTATTTTCCAATATAGCTCTTATAATGTTTTATGACTTGGGAAAATGGGTATTTGTAGAAATGCAAACAGGTGAAGTACAAATGGACAGTCAGAGACTGTACAAAGTAAATACAATCTTGAAAGTTATGTAAAAATGCAAGATTCCACTGGCAGGAACTGGAGGATAAATAGAGAGAAGTAAACAGTCTACATAAGCAGGATGATAATTGTATTGAAGAGCTAAAGGTAGAATAGATTTGTGTAAGGCATAATACTGTTTAGCTCAGAATTAAAAGTAAAAATTAGGTCTGTAGTTTGTCATGAGAACAAAGACTAGTTAGCCAACAAGCCTGCCATCCTACTTCTGAGAGGAGACAATGCTGCAGCAGGAGGCACGAAGCCACAGTAACAGTGAATTATGTAATTCTGGACTCTGAAAGGCTTCTGTCTGTTTGGCATCTATTCCCTGCTTCATGCCAGGTTTCTAATCCTGCACTGAAAAAATAATTGTGGAACTTGAAGGTGGCCAGAACATTGCAAACTCCTTTTAACTCAGTGAAAAACCTGAAGTTAAGCTCTGGGTAATATATCTAGATAAATGGGCTCCTTTAGTCAGGTAGAAGGCCATACTTCTTGGAATTTGTAAAAATAGACTCTCTCAAGGATAATGAAATTAGAAATTAAGAAGGATTTATAGGATCTGATGCAATGCAGAGTTACAGTCTTAGTGAACTGTGTTTCTCATAGCTGCTTTAAGCCTGGTGAACTTTAATGGTGTGCCAGAGTAATAGGATAGAGCATATGTAAGAGAATAAAATATGATTTTTGGTTTTTTTTTTATTTAGCAGTAATGAATCTACTACTAGTTGGTTGATTGGCCTTCTTGTTTGTATCATTGGAAGAAATGCAATTGAACTTCTACTGATTCAGAGATCTTTTTCACCCAGATCTCTGTATTCAGAGACTGAATATATTCCATAGAAAATGTCTATGTTTTTAAAAGACATTTAATTAGTAAAGAGTACTCAATAGAAAGTGAAAAATTCAGAATTGGAGCTATTGCATTTTGGCCTGTGTCCTAACCAGGAGAAACTGAAGGGAACACTAAATAAGCCAATTAAAACCAATATTAGCAATACAATAGGTACCTACACCTCTTGTCTGCCTAAATCTTACTTTGATGATGCATATGTTTTTCCCCTGATACTCTGAGATATATATATATTTGGAGAAGAAATTAAACTATTGATTATGGCACTAAAATAGTAAAGCTGAGTGCACATGAAGTGTGCAAAACAAAGTGCAGTGCATTCTTTTGAAGAGCTTGGTGCCATCTTCTTGATGATCTCCTCATACCTGTGTTCATCTGATGTGGAGATGATTTGAACTGTTTGATTTAATCAACAAGGTTAATTTGTTGAGCACAGTGCTTGAGCAGCAGAGAAAGGAAATAGTTCATGTACCTGTGTTGAGGGTTAGGTTGTCTCCTTTTGTTAGGGAATTTTTTCCTCAGGAATGGTAATGACTGCTACTTAAGGAGGACAAAAGAAGTGGCCAAGCAAATGTTGCATCTGGCTGCACTTCTCAGTCTGAGGATTTGTGGGAAGGGGGCTGAGATACCTCGAGAGTCGGGGCTGGGAAGGGACAAGGACATGGGCAGCTGGGCTCTTTCTCCCTGAGATGCCTCAGAATTTGGGCACGGAAGGGAGAAGGACACAAGAGTTGGGGCTGGGAAGGGACAAGGACATGGGCAGCTGGGCTCTTTCTCCCTGAGATACCTTGAGTGTTGGGGCTGGGAAGGGACAAGGACACAAGAGTTGGGGTGTGGAGGGGACAAGGACACGGGCAGCTGGGCTCTTTCTCCCTGAGATACCTCAGAGTTGGGGCTGGGAAGGGATAAGGACATGGGCAGCCTGGCTCTTTTTCCCGCTTCTGGAGGAGAGCTGCTAGAACAAACAGCCAACACTGAAGTACGTTTATGTGTATCTTACCCATATTTTCTGTCCTGTTTTCTGTAGGTATTTCTTGTCACTGAGGCACAGCCAAGAGAATTAAGCACTGCTGTTGAGAGAGCAGAGGTTGATCTTTGGTACTTGAAAATCTTGCTGAGTAAGGCTGCTCAATGGGCTGTCTCAGGTAGCTGCTTGTAAAATATTGCCAAAGCAAACCATAACAAATCAGAGAGAATCTTTCTGACAGCAGCCAGGGATTAATAGCTCATCTTTGGAGGAGAAAACATTGGGCAAAGGTTTCTGATTTGAGAGATCTGCACTTCATTGTGCTGCTTTCAGGTTCACAAAACAAGACTTGTCATAATTTACAGAATCAGTGTATTTCTCTGCAGTTTCCTCAGCTGCTATGCTTGCCACTTCATAAAAAGTGTATTCATGAGATGAATAATTTTATATTTTCTGCACAGAGAAACCAGATGAACAGACATTGATTTTCATCCTCAGTGACTGAGAGAGAAGGTGGGCTGACTCTGTTAGCATCTTTCACTCCCAGCTTTGTTTGCAAGCTCAGTGACCCTTTTCCCCTCTAGTTGTCCTTTTCCCTGTAGTTCTTCATAACTGTGTGGAGAGGTTAGAGGTTTGCATGTAGATATCTCTTTGTACTAGTGTATCATTGCATCTTTCAAGAGCAGAAAAGACCAAATCTTGTCCAAACATAGATTTGGTCCTTACACATCAAATCATAAAAATACAGCCAACATGCATCCTGGGGGAATTTCAAGGTGGATTCCAGACCGATTTGTTTACATGTATATGCTGTAACTACATCTTTACATCTTCCCTTCAAAAAGCCATTGCATACAGAGTGGATTTTATTTGCTGTGGAAAAATCCTGACTTTTCATATACAAAGGATCTTAAAATGCTTTATGAAATCCTTGAAGTGCTCCAGAGCAGAATAAAACAGGCTTCGAAATGTTCTCTATATATTCTTATTAGAAATCAACTGCGAAAAAAAAGACCACAAGGTTTTTCTAACATATCAAAACCAAGAACTTAAAAAACCAATCATTGACTTTGAATGAAAATACTTTGTTTAATACAAATAAACAATCTACTAGGAACTTTTTGACATTCAGGAATAGTCCAGTCACTGTTGCAGAAGGTAGGTGTGCTGGTCTCAGCTGGGATAGAGTTAATTTTCTTTGCAGTGGCTGGTGTGGGGGTGTGTTTGGATTTGTGCTGAACACAGGGCTGATAACACAGAGATGTTTCTGTTGCTGCTGAGCAGGGCTTGCACAGAGCCAAGGCTGCCTCTGCTCTTGGTAAAGCCACGCTGCTGAGGGAGCTGGGGGAGCCGGGGAGGGTGGGAGGAGACAGGGCCAGGACAGGTGACCCCAGCTGGCCAAAGGGACATTCCAGACCATGGGACATCACACTCAGGGTGTGAAGTGGGGGAAGAAGGAGGAAAAGGGGACATTTGGAGTGATGACATTTGTCTTCCCAAGTCACTGTTACCAACAGGGGTCCCTGCTCTCCTGGAGATGGCTGAACTCCTGCCTGCCTTGAGAAACAGTGAATTAATTCCTTGAGGACAGGTGGTCACATATGTTTTCTTAAGATAGCAATGTTGCTTGTGCTGCTGTTGTCAGTCAGAAAGGTCACTGTTCTCATGACAGTCTCTTACAAGCCAATCTTTTAAAGATATTCACCAGTGGACAGAATATTATACAATTAATTTTCTGGGTAAATTTAGCTTAGTTCCCCAACCACATCCTGTGTTTCAGCGTCCGAAATGCACGGCAAATTCCATCAAAAAGATTTACTTCCTTCAAGCCGTTACTCTGTTTAAAGATATTCCTAATATAATTAATTCAGATTCATAATGCCTGTCACAAATGACAAAAGTAATTAATTCTGAAATTTGGACTGTGGGGTTTTATGTGGAATACTTGCCTTTGGGGGATTATGTCTCAAAACCATTTTGGGTCATCATTTATTGTGTCTGAGTCTAATAGCATGCCAGGTTTTCTAAGGTTTCAATTATGATACTTGAATAATGTAGGAAGCAAAGAAAAAGTAATGGTTCCATGTTTACAGTATTAATTTCAGTCAGCAGAGAAGGAACACTTTGCACTGGGGGCTACAAACATGCCAGCTGCATTATTCCCTGAAGCCTGCACACAAAAGTAGGCTGTGTTTTCAAAACTGGGTAAAAGTTCCTCATGTAAACAGGCAATTAAATATGACTTCCATGCTGAGATACAGTAAGTTCACATGAGCAAGTGTGTATTTCTTGATTTGGTTTTGGTTTGTTTTT
>VZRX01007089.1:1858-17783 GCA_013398075.1 Notiomystis cincta
CTGTGGACCTCCATGGGCTGCAGGGGCACAGCTGCCTCACCACGGTCTACACCAGGGGCTTCAGGGCAACCTCAGCTCTGATGCCTGGAGCACCTCCTCCCCCTCCTTCTGCAGTGACCTTGGTGTCTGCAGAGTTGTTCCTCTCACACATTTTCACTCTGCTCTCCTCTGGCTGCAATTACATCTGCACAATAACTTTGTTCTCCTTCTAAAATCAGAGGTTATCACAGAGGTGTTTCTGTCATTCCTAATTGCCTTGGCCTTAGCCAGGGGCACATCTGTTCTGGAGCTGGCTGGCATTAGATCTATTGGACACAGGAGAAGCTTTTGGCAGCTTCTCAGAAGCCACCCCTGTAGCCTCCACTCTCACCAAAACATATACAAATCAAATACAGAACTTTTGAGTAAATTAGGACATTTTTGCTTAGTTTCAGGTTAAGCCTGATGCAGTACAGATAATCTCAACTAGGAGGACTCTTGGATTTCAACAGACTCTTGATTTAGGCTGCAAATTCTAGAACAAGAACTCCAGCAAAGTCAAAGAAATCCTTTCTTCTCTCCTTCCTCTTTCAAACAAAGTTTACTTTTGATAACAAATGTGAACAAAATGTTTATATCCTGGTAGTATTAAAGTTTAAATACCTGATCTTTTTTACCTCTGTAGTTGATTTTTGGCCACAGCCATAGAGCCACAGCCATATGAGATGCATGGAACAGCTCTGGGCAAGGAGTTACGTAGTTACAACAGTCTGTTACCACCCAGCCATGCTGACAGGACAAAGCTGAGCTGTTAAGGTACAACGAAATTCACACAGGACTTGCTGGCAGATAGGGCTGATGTGCCTCAGGATACCATTGGCCCTCCTTGTCTGCAAGGGCATTGCTGGCTGATGGTCAACTTGTCACCCACCAAGACTGTCAGGTCCTTACAAGCAGAGCTGCTCTTCAGTAGGTCAGCCCCAGCCTGTGCTGGTACTCGGGGTTATTCCTCCCCAAGTGCAGGACCCTACAGTTGCCCTGGCTGAAAATCCTCACAGCTGTCATGTGCACAGCCACATTTTTGTGGGAGAGATGTCCTGTTGCCTAACACACTTCTGTGCCTTGTGGTTAAAGCCATTTCCTTGCCTGAACGAGACTGAAGGTTCAGACTGAGGAAGGCAAAGTACTCAGGCATTCCACTTCCTTTAAAGGTCTTCACTGGGTCATGGTATCAGAGACCTCTCCTTTCCTTGGCTAAAGTTTGAAAGAATATGTCCATGGCTAATCTGTCCTGCACTAGACTTGGACAGGAGTGCACCACGCAGGCTTCCCTGCTTTGGGCCACATTCTTCACATGGACCTCCCCAACACCTGCAGCTGCTGTGCGATTGCTGCCTAAACTCCATGAAAATTCACCTGAATGGACAAATGTGTCTTAATCTCCTTCTTCAAATCTTGGGTGCCTTCCAGCCATCCAAATGAGTCTCCCTCATGCAGTCTTCTCTTTATACTCCCAGGTCAAAATTCTGTAGGGAAATGAGAATAATTTTTACTTTTTGAAGAAAGTGCAGAACAAAACTGTCTGATGCCCCAGTATCATTCATGTTTTCCTCAGTCGTGGCAAAAATTATGATTATCTTTCCCAGAGGCTGGTGATATTCACTGACTGTGAAGGACTATTGGTATTTGGTGCTTGGTAAAATTTCTCAGGAAAAAACCCCTGAAGACCTTCAAAGAGCATCCTTTTCCTTTTAATCTAACAGAAAGCCTACTGACAAGGAGTTTGTAATATTTATTTAGGCCATAAAAAAGATCTTGAAAGATAAATTGCAAAACAGTAAGCCTTTGTTTTTAGACTGGTCAGATAAAGGCCAACTGCTATTGTGAAAATTTGTATTGCTGCTGTTATCTGATTAGATCAAATCTACTTACTGAAACAAAAATAAGCTTTTACCAAGCTATTACCTGGTCTTTAAGCCATCATAATATATGCATTTGTGCTCATAAAAAGTTGTGCAGTGTAAACACACTTTTTGTCATGGGGCCATTCTAGCCAATTAAGATCTAAAAAAGAAACTATTTCATTCATGGGATGATTAATGAATGTGAACCATCCCACTCCCTCAGCCTCTCCCTTAAGTTGCCAGGATGCTTAAATCAAATATATCATATTTCCTCTTAAAATCAGGACACATGTTACAAGGTAAGTGACAGTTCCTGTCATTGATGGAGAAAATCATAAGTCAATAAGGCATTTAATGACCTGGCAGAGCAGAAGGACCATGAAAGCCAGCACTGGTTTGGCTGTAATGACCTACTTTCTGTTTGTATTTGTTTGTTTTGATATCCCATGAGATTATATGATGAGATGCAAACACACAAAGACAGATGTGATTCTTCTAATTACAGTGAAACAGTTCTTTACAAGAGCGCAGTCCCCAGAAGGACAGGAAAATAAACTTGAACATAGAGACTAAAACATGCTCTGGGCTATTCTGTGGAGAACAGGAGTAAATTGGATAGGCAGAGTAAAAGTGCCTTAGCCCCAGACCTCAGCTCCTGGCCCCAGCTCAGCTGTTTTTAGCCTCCAGCACTGTTTTGAGTGTGTCCCTGCTGAGCAGAGCCAGCCTGCTCCTTTCCCTGCCCTGTTCCAGTAAGGCCCCCGGCACCGGGCACTGGTCCATCAGCCAGTACCAGGCAGCCCAGCTCTGCCCTGCGTCTCACAGGGCATGATGAAGGCAGAAGGAGCCACAGCTGGGCCTCAGAAGAGGACTAACAACTACTCTTCCAGGTTCTAAAAAAACAAGACTTCAGTGAGGACAGTGAAGACTTGGAAGTTTGGGGCTTTTTTGTTTGGGGGTTTTTGTTTGTTTGTTTGTGGATTTTTGCAAGTTTTTGCTACTGTTGTTTTCCAGCAGAGTCACTTGTCCAAAGCTGCACAAACCACCTGTGGGCAGCCAGAGTCACCACTCAGGTATTTTTACCTCACATCTTGAGCCCATGTTTTCCATACTCTTTGAAAGCTGTCATGTGAGAATGGCCTGGTCTACTAGAAGCCACCCTGGGGAAAAGAAATATCTCCTTCCTGTTAGTTTCCCTTTCTTCTTTGCTATAACTTTGGACTGTGTTTTTCACAAAGTGGATTTAGCCCAGGGACACAATGTTCTTTTTTTGTGCTGGCAGGATAATTAGAAGCAGACAGAATTTAAGCTCTCACCTGGAAAAGATCAAAGTGATAATAGGAAAGGAGTCTTAAGAATGAGAGTCAAGTTTTTAAGTTACAGGAAGCCAGCTTTCACAAATGGGACAGATTTCTTCGGGAAGCAGCAAATTCTTGAGGAAGTGGAGAAGCAGCATTCAGACTAACTCCTGGGGTCACAAGCAGAGGTCTGTACAGCTCTTTTTGAAGCTCTCACCTTTTTATAAAGCTCATCAATGTGCCTGTGAAACAGTTGTCAGGCATAAAACAGTGGTAATGGTTTGATAGCCTGAAGTCAGCAAAGATGAGTACTGGTGACCAGCCAGATGGGGAATGGCATGGTTACCACTCCTGCACTTCTGGGACCAAATCTGGGCACATTATTTATTAAAAAAGTATGGAAACAGATGCCTGAATATGTGGAACCAAATGGAACAAGTTATAAGAGAGATGGTTGCTTTTGTGAGTATTTCTTTTACACATGCATTTAAAAAAAGCATTTTCAAAAGATAACAAGTTGCAAATGTCCAGTGACAAAAGGACCACAAATATAATACAAAGAGAGATAACATCTGCCCAGCTTTTAAGTGAAATTAGAAACCTGCTCCAGACTTTCCTGGAATCGAGATGTTTGAATGTATTTGAAATAGGCTTTAGCTCTGAACGTATTTGAGTTTGCTCTTGGTGGCGGAGGAGAAAAATGTAAAAATTTCACTCACTAGTGTGGCTGACAAAACTCTGTACTGTCGAACCTGTGATGCAATGAAGACCTACCAAGTGAAGAAGGTAGAAAAATAGCTGGTAGCCTTACAGAAATGGTTCCTGTGGGAGGCTCTTGGTGAGGGAGCCGTTCCATTGACTCCCAGCATGGTGGTAGCATCCCAGGGCTCACCTGCATATACAGCCTAGATCAACTGCTTATGTCTTGATTATCCTTACCCAAGATAGTCCCAACCCAACCAGGAAGAAGAGCTGTCACACAGGCTGAGCTGCATGAAAGGCATTTAGAGTGGAGCAGGAGAACGAACTACACACTCCGTGCAGTGCAGCTAGAAAAACGTGCACCTGGCTCCTGAATCCACAAAGACCTGCAGTCAGACACCAAGGGACTGCCAAAACAGAAGTCCCCATGCAGGTTATATTTTAAATTCTCTCCCCACTCAGCTCTTTCCAGAGAGAAAGCCAGGTATGTCTTCATTTAGCACATTAATCTGTCAAGTAAAACAGCTACAGTCAGCTTTGTTTTCTTCACAATGCAACACCAAACCCTTTTTTCATACTCATACCCACTAACTGTGGAAGCATTGGCTATTTTGGACAGGAGGCACTCTCCTCCTCTTCCATTATAGCTCTTCCAACTGAATAATGTTCAAGATTCTCTAAATCAAATACATGTTTCAGCCTAATGAAGGGTTGGAGGATGTTTTATATGGGGCCAAGGGAGGGAAGGGAGGGGATCTCTCTGGGCTGCTTCCATATTCTGACTATGCACATCTTCAACCTAGAAACCATCCTTAGAGAACACTGTGGAGGCCTTTCTTGCCCTGCTCTCTAGTTCCTGTCTTTCCTCACCTCACTCAGCTTCTGACAGTTCTTGATTGACACAGCTCCACAAGGAAAAGGATGCCAAAATTAGCCTGTTGCCAGTAAGAGGAAGACACATCTCATTCACCTGCAGGCAGAGATCTGATGGATCGAACTCTCCCATGACCTGGATGAATGCTCCCACTCATAAGTCATGGAATTAACGAAATACAGCAAGAGTTCACTGCTCCATTTTACAGCATTGCTGTGTTTTAGGCTAGGTCTGAGCTAGAATCCTGCCTACTTGACAATACCTATGCCATGTAGCCAGATTAGATGCTGGCCAGTCAGCCCTGCCAGACTCGGGCACTGCTAGATGTTTGCAAAAGCAAAACATTTCGTGCTCGAGTTCTCAAATGTTGAAGTCGTGGTGGAAGTGCTGACATCTCACAAACTGGACTCTTCAAAAGGCAGGAGCAGATGTCACCCTGTCTTATCAAGTCCCACCTCCAACACCTTTGTGCCGCTTAGGGACTTTGTACCCCACAGATCTATTTTTCCCCCCATAAATGGGGTGTAAAATCCTTGTCCGCCCCGGGGCGGGGAAAGAGGGGGAAGTGAATGAGCGTTAAGTTACACAGTGCTTTGAAAAACGCAAAGTGCAACCCCGCTGCCAAAACATTCTCCTAGGGGTGGAGAAGCTTATTTCTTGGCGGCTTAAAGGGACAGTGGAAAGAGGGCAGGCCGACGCTGGGAAGGGAGGCTGAAGACTGACCCTCGGAGTGCCGTGGGCTGTGACGGACCCGTGTAAGGCGGTGACGGACCCGGGTAAGGCTGTGACGGACCCGTGTAAGGCGGTGACGGACCCGTGTAAGGCGGTGACGGACCCGGGTAAGGCGGTGACGGACCCGGGTAAGGCGGTGACGGACCCGGGTAAGGCTGTCGCTCTCCCCCGCGGCTCCCGCCCGCAGCCCAGCCCCGTGTCCCGGCCCCTCGGCAGCGCTCCGAGGCGGAGCGGCCTCGCACGGACACCCGGCCGAGAAGAGCCGCCTTGTCCGCCGCCTTGTCGCCTGTCCCCCGCGCCGTTCCCGCATACGCACCGGCCGGCTGGAACGGGACCGCGTCCTCCACCCGCCGGGCAGGGCTGGGGGCGGCTGCGGCGGGGGAAGCACCGCCCCGGGGAGAGCGGCAATAAACTCTGCTGCTGAGCTGTTCTACTCACTCAAGGCCAGAGAAAACAGCGCGCAGAGCTGTCGTGCCGCAGGGGTGGGGAGCAGAGGGAAGTGGCGATTAGGATAGGGAACGGGAAGGAAAAAAAAAGGGTTAGAATCATCAGTGAAGAAGCACTGGAAGGTAAATTCCTCAGCAGAAGAGAAATCCCCCCTGGCTTTCCAAGATCAGCTGCTGGATACCAAACTCTAGGGCCCCAGTAAAAGAAGGCAGTGAAGTGTTGGAGTAGGTCCGGAGGAGGGTCACAAAGCTTCTTAGAGGGTGGAACATCTCTCCTGTGAAGACAGGCTGAGAGAGCTGGAGTTGTTCAGCCTGGAGAAGAGAAGGCTCCAGGGAGAGCTTATGGCATCTTCCAATACTTAAAGGGTGCCCACAAGAGAGCAGGAGGAGGACTTTTTACAAAATGCATGTAGTGGTAGGGCAAGGGTGAATTGCTTTAAACTGACAGAATTTGGATTAGATTTGGATTAGACGTTGGGAAGAAATTTTTCACTGGGAGGGTGGTGAGGCACTGAAACAGGTTTCCCAGAGAAGTTGTGGATGCTCCTTCCCTGGAAGTGTTCATGGTCGGATTGGATGGGGCTTTGAGCAACATGATCTGTGGAAGGTGTCCCTGCCCTTGGCAGGGGGTTGGAACTGGATGATCTTTACGGTCCTTTGCAACCCAAACCATTCCATGATTCCATAGGAAAGGGTCAGGGCAAGGAAAACGAGACTGAGGGGTGCAGCCAGAGCACAGGTGGGAGCTCTTGTGGGCTTTGCCACATTTTAATCTATAGGAGATGATCAGACTGACTCATCTCAGTCTAAGAAAGGTGAACATTTGTGTTTGCCAGCTGCTTGAGCTGTTTCCTCTGGTCTTTTTTCAGGTGGAAAGAGCCAGCACGTCTGTGTCTCTTACCTCCAGTACAGCTGACTCTCTGATCTGCACTTAATCTGACCCAAGATAACTGTAAGCAGATGATCCTCCCCTCACATAATTATCCTATTTCTAGTGGCCATTATATTCCATTTCCTACATTACCTGGTACTAAGTGGCATTTTTAGGCTTCCTGAAGAAGTTAGGATTGAATGATCTGTAACTGATTTATTTGCCTCTTACTGTAATTCTAAGAGAGTAATCCAGGAATGAGAAGAGAAGGTAAAAGAGGACAGGGTAACCTTTATTTTTTTAAAAAATGTAGTAATTTAGATTTTCATGTTACATTTAGATAAAATTTCTGGAAATTGATGCTGTTTGAAAAAGTGACCACCTCTGAGCACTTTTGCATGGCCATATCCAGAGCAGAGAGCTGGGGATTCAGTAACATTGCCTGGGAGATTTGGGAGCATAAAGCCCTGGATCTACAATACCCATCTTGTTACCTGATCTGGACAGCTGGAAATGCAGCACTGAGTGCCATGTTTTAAGATTATTAGATAAAATGAGTCTTTACTCTGTTGGGGTTGCATAAGTCTCAACCTCTTTTGGAATTAAGTGCCTAGGGCAGCTCTTGCTCGCAAATCACACCAAGTTGTGGACCCTTCTCCTATCCCGATCACACCTTCTGGAGCCCTCCTCTTTGTGACAGGATGTGAACTCTGCTTCTGTCCCTGATGTCCCCTGGTACTCTACCAGACAATTCTATCTAGACAGAAAATTCTTACTCTTTCCTGCCTAAGCTGTTCTGCTTTCTGTGGAATCAGCTGGGCTGAAGATGACACCAAAGTGCCTATTTTCATACTAATCTGGGTTATGTACCTTTAATTACTAATACTTATGTCACTCCTGTATTAAGTACTTTTAAGTGCATACCATAAAGCCTATACCTCGAGGGACCCTGCAACTACAAAAGGCATGCAAAGGGGAGCACTTCGTGTCGTCTCATTATACTGGATTACAATCACTTCATTTCAGAATTTCCCTTTATTTCTTTAAACTGAATTTCATTTCAGTATAAGTCAGTTCGTTTCACTTTGTTCTCTGACTTCGAGATTTCATTTCCTTTCCTGAAAGGAAATTCATCATTTCATGAAAGGAAATGAAATCTTGGAATTTCAATGAGGATCTATTCAACAACATTCGGTCCATTTCCCTGCACTTCATGTCATCCCATGCCATATTATTGTTTTCCATGTGGTGCAGAATTTTTTCTTCTTTATTTTAGCATTTCATTTCATCAGTTTATTCTCCTGTCTCTTCATTTAACTTTGTTCTCTGAATTCAGGATTTCAATGAATATAATTTTGGCAAGTTTCAGTCATGAAATGAAAGGAAATAAAATCTCGAAATCAGAGAAAAAAGTGAAAAAAACACACTGGAAAGAACATATGATAACACCAAATTCAGGTGAAAAAAAAGAGAAAATTTGGAAATGGAGTAACTACAACCAAATAGGTTGGGATGAAATGAGGGGCAGTGGAAAGGACCCACACTTGCCAAAATTATACTCATTGAAATCCCAAAATCAGGGAATGAAGTGAAATGAAGAAAGAGGAGAAGAAATTGATGAAATTAAATGCTATGAAAAAAAAACAAAAATTCTGAAATTAAGTGAAAACTATATCATGGAATGGGATGACATGAGGTGCAGTGAAGTAGCCTGAACCTTTTCGAATTGATACATATTGAAATTGCAAGATGTCATTTCGTTCCATGAAATGAAGAATTTCCTTTCATGAAATGAAGAATTTTGTTTCCTGAAAAGAAATCTTGAAATCAGAGAAGAAAGTGAAACAAACACACTGAAAAAACGAGATATGATGAAATAAAATGCAACTGAAAAAAAAAAAGAAAATTTGGAAATAGAGTGGCTTCAACCAAATGGATTCATGTGATATGAGGTGCAGTGAAAAGGATGAAAATTTCCCAGAATTACACTTACTGAAAGCCCAAAATCAGAGAAAGAAATTAAACAAAATGACAGAACATAAAATTGATGACATGAAATGCTTAAAAAAAAAAAAACCAGAAAAGTCTGCACCAAAGTGAAAACAATAAAACAGAATGGGATGATGTGAAGAGCAAACTGTGACCAAAAGTGAGCTGCTGCCTTCAAAAATCGAGAATGTGTCTGGACTTCTCCCAGAAAAAAGCTGAAAACACATAAGGTTCTGGCTGCCATTGCAGAGCCAAATGCCACCTCTGACCTGACCCAGATTCACTGGGGGAATAAGTTTTTATTTCCCATGGAAAATAGTCACTGTTTGCATCCAGTCACATGTGGCAAACACTGGTGTGCCACCTCCTATATCCGCAAACGTTGCAGGATTTCTCCCAGAACAAAGCTGCCAACAACTAGGACTCTGCTGCCCTTGGAGCCCCAAATGCCACCTCTGACCTGACATCGAGGCACTGGGGGAATGACGTTTATTTCCTATGGAAAATGGCCACCGTTTGCAAGCGGTTGTACAGTACGCCATTGCAGTGCCGCCTCCTAATTCGCAAACATTGCAGGATTTCTCACAGAAGGAAGCTGCTAGGAATGAGGACTCTGGCTGCCCTTGGAGCCCCAAACACCACCTCTGAGCTGACACCAAGGTACTGGGGAATGAGGTATTTTTCCCAGAGAAATTGGCCACCATTTGAGACCAGTCGCACCTCACACCAAGGCGGGCCACCTCCTCAGTTGGCAAACTGTGCAGGATTTCCCCCAGAACAAAGCTGCCAACAACTAGGACTCTGGCTGCCCTTGGAGCCCCTAATGCCACCTCTGAGCTGACACTGAGACACTGGGGAATGAGGGTTTTTTGCCATGGAAAACGGCCACCATTTGCACCAAGTCTCACCGGACGCCAGTGTGGTGCCACCTCCTAAATTTGCAAACTTTGGAGGATTTCTCCCAGAAGAAAGCTGCCAGCAGCTAGGACTCTGGCTGCCCTTGGGGGCCCAAATGCCACCTCTGACCTCATCCTGAATCACTAGGCTTTGAATATTGTTTTCCATGGAAATGGGTCGTTGTTCTTGTCCATTCTTTGCAAATGCAGGGAAATGGACCCAACCTTGCCAATTTAATCATCCTTGAAATATGAAGATTTTTTTTCCTCTCTTGAATCAAGATTTTTTTTTAAATGAAAGGGTATTTTGAATTCAAATAATAAAATGTTACAAAGACTTTGCAAAACATGTATGATCCTATAAAATTGAATTGAAAGAAAATGCCTTAATTTTTTCAATGGAATTACTATACCATAATGGAATGGGATNGACCCACACTTGCCAAAATTATACTCATTGAAATCCCAAAATCAGGGAATGAAGTGAAATGAAGAAAGAGGAGAAGAAATTGATGAAATTAAATGCTATGAAAAAAAAACAAAAATTCTGAAATTAAGTGAAAACTATATCATGGAATGGGATGACATGAGGTGCAGTGAAGTAGCCTGAACCTTTTCGAATTGATACATATTGAAATTGCAAGATGTCATTTCGTTCCATGAAATGAAGAATTTCCTTTCATGAAATGAAGAATTTTGTTTCCTGAAAAGAAATCTTGAAATCAGAGAAGAAAGTGAAACAAACACACTGAAAAAACGAGATATGATGAAATAAAATGCAACTGAAAAAAAAAAAGAAAATTTGGAAATAGAGTGGCTTCAACCAAATGGATTCATGTGATATGAGGTGCAGTGAAAAGGATGAAAATTTCCCAGAATTACACTTACTGAAAGCCCAAAATCAGAGAAAGAAATTAAACAAAATGACAGAACATAAAATTGATGACATGAAATGCTTAAAAAAAAAAAAACCAGAAAAGTCTGCACCAAAGTGAAAACAATAAAACAGAATGGGATGATGTGAAGAGCAAACTGTGACCAAAAGTGAGCTGCTGCCTTCAAAAATCGAGAATGTGTCTGGACTTCTCCCAGAAAAAAGCTGAAAACACATAAGGTTCTGGCTGCCATTGCAGAGCCAAATGCCACCTCTGACCTGACCTAGATTCACTGGGGGAATAAGTTTTTATTTCCCATGGAAAATAGTCACTGTTTGCATCCAGTCACATGTGGCAAACACTGGTGTGCCACCTCCTATATCCGCAAACGTTGCAGGATTTCTCCCAGAACAAAGCTGCCAACAACTAGGACTCTGCTGCCCTTGGAGCCCCAAATGCCACCTCTGACCTGACATCGAGGCACTGGGGGAATGACGTTTATTTCCTATGGAAAATGGCCACCGTTTGCAAGCGGTTGTACAGTACGCCATTGCAGTGCCGCCTCCTAATTCGCAAACATTGCAGGATTTCTCACAGAAGGAAGCTGCTAGGAATGAGGACTCTGGCTGCCCTTGGAGCCCCAAACACCACCTCTGAGCTGACACCAAGGTACTGGGGAATGAGGTATTTTTCCCAGAGAAATTGGCCACCATTTGAGACCAGTCGCACCTCACACCAAGGCGGGCCACCTCCTCAGTTGGCAAACTGTGCAGGATTTCCCCCAGAACAAAGCTGCCAACAACTAGGACTCTGGCTGCCCTTGGAGCCCCTAATGCCACCTCTGAGCTGACACTGAGACACTGGGGAATGAGGGTTTTTTGCCATGGAAAACGGCCACCATTTGCACCAAGTCTCACCGGACGCCAGTGTGGTGCCACCTCCTAAATTTGCAAACTTTGGAGGATTTCTCCCAGAAGAAAGCTGCCAGCAGCTAGGACTCTGGCTGCCCTTGGGGGCCCAAATGCCACCTCTGACCTCATCCTGAATCACTAGGCTTTGAATATTGTTTTCCATGGAAATGGGTCGTTGTTCTTGTCCATTCTTTGCAAATGCAGGGAAATGGACCCAACCTTGCCAATTTAATCATCCTTGAAATATGAAGATTTTTTTTCCTCTCTTGAATCAAGATTTTTTTTTAAATGAAAGGGTATTTTGAATTCAAATAATAAAATGTTACAAAGACTTTGCAAAACATGTATGATCCTATAAAATTGAATTGAAAGAAAATGCCTTAATTTTTTCAATGGAATTACTATACCATAATGGAATGGGATTAAATTAGCTGCAGAGAAAATGACTGAAAGTTTTCATAGTTATATTTACTGTTACCCTGAAATCAGGGAATGAAGTAAAATGAAGAGACAGGAGAAGAAATTGATGAAATTATATGTTAAAGAAAAAAAAAGAAAATTTTGAATCAAATTGATAGCAATAAAATGGAATAGGATGACATCAAGCACAGGTAAGTGGACCAAACTTTGCCAAATTTATCCTGATTAAAGTGGCAAGATTTCATTTCCTTTCATGAAATCAAATTTTTAAATCAGAGAAGAGAGTGTAACACTTTGGAAAGACAATATGATAAAATAAAATGCAATCAATAGATTAAAAAAAGAATATTTGGAAATGGAATTGCTCAACCAAATGGATTGGGATGAAATGAGGTGAAGTGAAAAGGACCAAAACTTGCCAAAACTGTACTTACTGAAATCCTGAAATCAGGGAATGAAGTCAAATGAAAAGAAAGGAGAAGAAATTGATGACATTAAGTGCTTAAAAAGAAAGAGGAAATTCTGCACCAAGGTGAAAAAACAATAAAATGGAATGGGATCACATCCTACCTATGACCTAACATCACTTCATCAACTAAACCTTGGCAGTGAGTGCCATGTCCAGTCTTTTTATAAATGCCTCCAGGGATAGTGACTCCACTGCCTCCCTGGGCAGATGACTCCAGCGCCCAATCGCTCTTTCAGTGAAGAATTTTTCCTGTTGTCTAACCTAAACTTCCCTTGGCACAGCTTAAGGCTGTGTCCTCTTGTTCTGTCAGTTGTTGCCTGGGAGAAGAGACCGACCACCACCCGACTACAACCACCCTTCAGGGAGTTGTAGAGAGTGATCGGGTCCCCCCTGAGTCTCCTTTTTTCCAGGCTAAACAACCCCAGCCCCCTCAGCAGTTCCTCATAGGGCTTGTGTTCCAAGCCCTTCACCAGCCTTGTTGCCCTCTCCTGGACACATTCAAGACTCTCAGCGTCCTTCCTGAACTCAGGGGCCCAGAACTGGACACAGTACTCAAGGTGCAGCCTCACCAGTGCAGAGTACAGGGGAAGAATGACTTCCTGGCTCCTGCTGGCCACACTATTCCTGATACAGGCCAGGATGCCATTGGCCTTTTTGGCCACATGGGCACACAGCTGGCTCATGTTCAGCTGGTTGACAAGCNAGCCTTCTTGAAGTCCAGGTAGACAACATCCACAGCCTTCCCTTCATTCACGAGGCTGGTCACTTGGTCATAAAAGGAGATCATGTTCGTCAGGAACGACATGTCCCTCCTAAACCCATGCTGGCTGGATCTGATCCCCCAGCCCTCCTGTAGGTGCTGTGTGATGGCACTCATGATGATCTGCTCCATAACCTTGCCAGGTACCGAGGTCAGGCTGAAAGGCCTGTAGTTTCCCTGATTGTCCTTCTGGCCCTTCTTGTGGATGGCTGTCCCATTGGCCAGCTTCCAGTCATCTGGGGCCTCCCATAGAGACAGGACTGATGATAGATGATGGTGAGTAGCTTTGCAAGCTCATCTGCCAGCTCCCTCATCACCCTAGGACAGATCCCATCTGGTCCCACAGACTTTTGAGCATCTAAGTGGCTCAGCAGGTCTCTGACTGCTTCCTCCTGGATGACAGGGGGACTATTCTGCTCCCTGACACCATCTACCAGCCCAGGAGGACAGCTGTCCGGAGGACAACCTGTCTTTCTGTTGAAAATCGAGGCAAGTACCTCTGCCTTTTCCTCATCTTCAGTTATTAAATTCCCTCCCACATCTAACTGAGAATGGAGGTTGTCCTTGCTCTACCTTTTGCCATTAATATATTTATAAAAATATCTTTTTTTATCCTTCACAGAAGTGGCCAGATTGAGTTCTAACTGGGCTTTTGCCTCTCTAATTTTTTTCCTACATGCCCTAGCAACTCTCTTAAACATTTCCTGGGATACCTGACCCTCCTTCCAGAGGTGATACACCTTCTTTTTTTCCTCCTTAGTTCCTTCAAAAGCTCCTTGCCCATCGAGGCCAGTCATTTTCTTCGCTGACTCATCTTTTGGCACATAGGGACAGTCTGTTCCTGTGCCTTCAAGATTTGTGTTTTGAAGCAAGTCCATCCTTCCTGGACTCCTTTGTTTTAAAGGGCTGCTTCCCAAGGAACTCTGAATAATTCTCTTGAACAGGCCAAATTCTGCCCTCAACAAAATCCAGTGTGAATGTTTTATTGATGGTCCCACTTGTTTCACCAAATATTGAAAACTCCGTAATTTCATGATCACTATGCCCCAGATGGCCTCCACCCACCACATCTCCCACCAGCCCATCTCTGTTTGCAAACAGCAGGTCCAGCAGAGCTCCACCCCCGGTAGGCTCGCTCACCGTCTGTGACAAGAAGTTATCCTCCATACACTCTAAGAACCTCCTGGACTGCTTCTTCTCTGCTGTGCTGAGTTCCCAGCAGGTATCTGGCAGGTTAAAGTCACCTACAAGAACAAGGGCTGGTGATCTTGAAACATCCTTCAGCTGCTTATAGAATAAATCATCCCCCCTTCATCCTGGTTAAGTGGTCTATAACAGACTCCCACCAAGATGTCAGCCTTGTTGGCCTTCCCTCTGATTCTTACCCATAGGCACTCAACCTTATCATTAATCTCCATTTCCATGGTGTCAATGGCCTCCCTAACATACAGGGCCACCCCTCCACCTTTTCTCCCTCACCTGTCTCTTCTGATAAGCTTGTAGCCATCCCTTGCAGTGCTCCAGTCATGCAAGTCATCCCACCACATTTCCACGATGGTGACTACATCACAGCTTTGCTACTGTACCAAAACTTCCAGCTCCTCTGGTTTGTTACCCAGGCTGCATACATTAGTGCACATGCACTCCCACTGGGCTGCTGATTACACAGCTGACTCTGGTTTAGCATCCTTGGGTTTGTTTCTGGAGAGCCTGGTTGCATCCCTTTCCCCTTTGGAACCTAGTTTAAAACTCTCTCAATCAGCCACCACATGGGCTAGAATCCTTTTGCCCTTGTTAGTTAGATGGAGCCCATCTGGCTCCAGGAGTCATAAAGGTTGCCCCATGATCAAAGAACCCAAAGTTCTGCCCGTGGCATCAGCTCTGAAGCCATTTATTGAAAATGTGTGTTCTCCTGTTCCTGTCATCATTTGTCCCTGCTACCGAAGGGGCTGAGCAGAACATCACCTGTGCTCCTGCCCCATCAACCAATCAACCCAGAGCCTTGAAGTCCCTTTTAATTGCCCTGGTGCTCTTCTTTTCAATCTCATCACTGCCAGTCTGGAGTATCAGCAGTGGGTAATAATCAGAGGGCTGAATCAGCTCAGGGAATCTCCTGGTGATATCCCATACCCGAAGCCTGAGGGAGGCAGCAGACTTCCCTGTGGGATGGGTCCAGTTGCCATACAGGGCCCTCTGTTCCCCTCAGAAGGGAGTCACCTGCTATTCTTTTCTTTTTAATGCTAGAGGTAGTGATCCATCTGACAGATGAAGTGTAAACGGAAGGCTCTCTGGGCAGATTATGTTCTTTGATGTCACCTGGCTGACCCTCTAGATCCAGGGCCTTATACCTGTTCTGAAGTGGCACCTGGGTAGGTGATGGGGGCCCAGAGGAATTTTTATTAATTCCCTAAGTAGGGATGCATTTCCCCTCCCCTTCATCTACTAGGCCTCCTCCTTCTGCCTGATGGTAGGAGGCAGGGGAGTCCTCTGAGTCCTGGGAGCTTCTTTCGGGGATGGAAGGGCGAAACTCCACCAGTCTATTTTACTTTCCCCAATACTCCTTAGTCTTTCTACTTTCTCCTTAAACTTCCCCCCCAAACAGAGATCGTTCACCTGCTCACACCACATGCAGGTGTCTCGTGCACTGTCCCCTGGTACTACTGACAGGCTCAAACTCTCCTTCCAGGAAGGGGTCTGGACAGACACACCCTTCTTGGGGGCTTCTGTTTGGGTTGGTACTTTTACCAGATACAGCTTTTGATTGCTTGGAGGCCACTGCTGGGAAAAAAAAAAACAAACCAA
>VZRX01007092.1:2016-23478 GCA_013398075.1 Notiomystis cincta
GGGGTTTTTTTTTTTTTTCTTCTGTTAGCCTGAAAACCTATATTTAAATAATAAGGGGTGGGAGGCATTTTTAATCCCAGCTGGATAATTCCTAAAATGCACAGAGGTAAATCCTGAGCAGACGGATGCTCTGAGAATGTGCTGGTTCATCCTTCGCCTGCCTCGGGCGAGTAAAGCCAGGCTTGAGCACAGCTTATGCCAGGCTCTGCCCTGCTCCAAGCCACTTGGACAACTTCCACGTCCTTTCTGATGGATTTATGGTTTTGGGATGTTTGTGAAGCCTTTCTGGGCTTCGTTTACACCCCAATCCGGCTGTGGGTACCCTGTCCTGCCCACACCACTCCTCGGTGCCTTCTCCCCCACCTCACTGTTGTAACCCCAGAAACTGATTTTCGAGGGGTGGGGAAACATGTGGGATCAGCAGAGAGGGATGACAGAGCTCCATGTGGAGGCCTTGTGGAACAGGGGCTTTTATGGGGTTAGTGAGGAGAAGAGCTGGTTAAATTTGGGGCTGCTTCTTCAGCAGAAAGACAGAGATAGAGCCAGGGACACCCAGCAGTGACCACGGACCAGACCTCACTACCTCGACTGCGAAAGGAGAGTCAAAACTTTCTGAAACAGGAATGGCACGGTGCAGGTGTGGGGTGCAGAGCCGCCCGGAGAGGAGGGGAGTGCCGGACCCAGCCCCCTCCCCACCCTCCTCTCCATCCCGTTCATTTCTGCTGAGGAGGCTTAGTCTTGCCTTGTAATCTTGATTTGGAGTTTCATTATGAATTACTTGAGTCGCATGTGCCGTTTTAAATTGATTCGTTATGCCAAGTACTTGCCAAACGCATAATGAGGGTCTAAATCGGTCCGTATGTAACAAGGCAGCGATTCAATTATTGCGAGCACTCGCACTCTGACAAAAGCCTCGATTATTGCTGTCACTTGCGTTTTGGGACCTTCCCGCACACATCCGCACCCCCAGCCCCCCGCCCCAGATCCGTCGGAGACATTTCATGGTTCCGAGCGCCTTCCCCCTTATTTATTGTTATTATAAACGCTGCTATTTTCGGCTGCCTCGCACACGAGCGCCGGGCTGGGAGTTCGCCCTGCAGGGATTGGTATTAATGAGAAAGGGAGCAGCTCGGGGCGGGGGGAATCGCTGCTCTGTCTCCTCCAATCCATTCACAAAGTCTGTGTGGCAGCTCTTAAAGACCGACGGCAGAAATGAAAATTAATCAAACGAAGGGGCTATTAAGCCACGGCACATCAAAGGGAGCCCCAAAGTCTTCACACCATCAGCGAAGAAAGCTTTTATCTCTTTCTAACAAGTGTTAGAATCCAGACACAGCCCTGATGGGCTCTAAAGATCCATTAGGAGGGTGTGAATAATTATAATTGCCACCCCTAATCGCGTCTTTCCTAGATTTCAGGGTACTCCAGGAAGGAAGGTCAATACCTGCCACCCTTTAACAGATGGGGAAACTGAGGCACCACAGGGCATTGCAGGGCCTTGGGGACAGGGATGGGGGAATGTGGTTTAGTCCTTTCCCCCCAGATTTTCTGCATCACCTTGGGAAATAATCCCAGTTATCTGTTTCATGGACTAAGGAATGGTTCCATGGACTGTTGAATGAATCTTTTTCCTGGGCTAAGGAATGATGGGCTAAACCAGTCCCAGAAGTTGGCACTGGCCCATGGAATCCCAGAATGGTTTGGGTTGGAAGGGACCTCACAGCCCATCTTGTTCCACCCCTGCCATGGCAGGGACACCTCCACTGTCCCAGGTGCTCCAAGCCCTGTCCAGCCTGGCCTTGGACATTTCCAGGGATGAGGCAGCCACAGCTGCTCTGGGCAACCTGGTTCAATCCTCCTGGCTTTTCCCTGATCCTGATTTGCAGTTCAGGTATCTTTAAATGGTGAAGCAGCCTCCAAAATCCAGGTCCAGGACCCTCTCCTGTCCCTGTTCTGTGGCTTTATCCCTGTCCTTGAGTTGGCTGGGTGGAGGAGCATTACTGCTCACACCAATTTTGGGCCATTCATGCAAACTTTGTGGCTCAACCCATCCTTTTACCTCTTTGCTTTGGATTCAGATGGGCAGAGATCGACCTCAGGTCCCAATTCCCTGTCTCCTCCATGCTGCAGACTCCAGCAGCCGGGAGCTTTCCTTCCAAGCTCCTCCAGATGAGACATCAGCACCCTGTGTCCCTGTGCCGGGGCTGACACCAGGGCCGGGAGCTGTGAATCATCCTCATTAAAAGGCATTTCCAGTTCAGCTGCAGAGACATTTCTCACCCTCTTTGCTGCCATGGCAGGGCTGTTAAAAGCTCCCGTGGAAGGCAGGCAGCAGACCTAGGCAGGTATGGCTGCAGCCCTGAGCTGCAGGTGAAAAACAACATTCTCTGAATCATTCCCCGTGCCAGGAGCAGGAGCAGGAGGTGAATCTGCCAGCAGCATCTCCACCTGAAAGGAGATGATTTCTCCACCTGAAAGGAGATGGGAGTCAGCTGCTTCTCCCCGACAGTGAGTGACAGGATGAGAGCACACAGCCTCGAGCTGTGCTCAGAGAGCCTCAGGTTGGACACCAGGAGGAATTTCCTCATGGAAAGATGGTCAGGCTTTGGCAGGGGCTGCCCAGGGAGGTTTGGAGTCCAAGGAAGGGCTGGACATGGCACTCAGTGCTCTGGGCTGGGGACAATGTGGGATCAGGCACAGGCTGGAGCCATTGACCTTGGAGGTTTTTTCAGTGATTCTGGGATTCTGTGATACTAAAGAAGAACAGAACTGGAGCACATTAATTTCTAATAAAATTTAACAAGGCCAAGGGCACCTGGGCTCTACCAGCCATGGTGTGTCCAGCAGGCCCAGAGCAGTGATTGTCCACTCTGTGCTGGCACTGCTGAGGCCGCACCTCCAACCCTGGGGGCAGTTTTGGGTTTCTCATGACAAGAAGGACATTGAGGAGCTGGAGTGTGTCCAGGGAAGGAAATGGAGCTGAGGAAGGGTCTGGAGCCCCAGGAGCAGCTGAGGGAGCTGGGAAAGGGGCTCAGCCTGGAGGAAAGGAGGCTCAGGGGGAACCTTGAGGCTCTTCACAACTCCCTGACAGGAGGGGGCAGCCAGGGGGGTTTGGGCTCTGCTCCCAGGGAACAGGGACAGGAGGAGAGGGAATGGCCTCAGGCTGGGCTGGGGAGCCTCAGGGTGGACATCAGGAGGAATTTTCTCATGGAAAGATGGTCAGGCTTTGGCAGGGGCTGCCCAGGGCAGTGGTGGAGTGCCCATCCCTGGAGGTGTCCAAGGAGCTCTTGGATGTGGCACTCAGTGCTCTGGGCTGGTGACAAGGCCAACCTCATGTGACTCTGGGATGACAGGAAGGTTCCTTGCTGGGAATGGAGGGACTTGGCCTTTTGGCACAGGGGAGGTTTGTCTGCAGGTGGTGTTGTCACCTGAAAGGGGCTGAATTGGGAAGAAAGGTGTGTGTAGGGTCTCTATGGCCAGCAGAGCTTCCTCAGTACCCCAGCATATCCCAGCCCCACATTATCCATGTGCCCTGGGCTCTGGCACTGTTGCATTCCTACAGTGCCAGAGGTGGTTTGTGTATTGCAGAAACAGGAGGATTTAGCAGGATTTCCCTGTTGAATTCTGGCTTCTGACAACTGTTGAGCAAGGAGGGATTTTTGGGTTGATTTTCTCTAGCAGGCTCTGCCACCCTCGTGCATTTCCCAGCCGTGAGTCACAACTCATCCTCTGCTTCTCCCCCTCCCTGGCATCTTCAGGCACCTCCTGAGGGGTTGGAAGATAATAACAATGATAATATCTTGTGCAGGGTTTTCTCTGGCCCTGTGCTGCATGGGGGCTGGGAATTCACCTTCTGAGTGAAAGTGAGGGTCTTCCATCCCTGCTGGTGACAGGAGGTGGGGGACAGCACAGAGGGAACCCAGCCCACCCTTGGCCCATGCTGGCAGGAGCAGCATTACCATGTGGGGGGGGTACCTGGATGCTCCTCAGGAGGGACCAAATGCAGAAATAAATCCTGGCAATTAAAAAAGCATCTCCCAATTGAGTGTTTTTTAGGAGGGGTGTCACAGAGCTTTGCTGCCTAGAGGGAGGCTGCAGAAGTCCTGGTGGGGACTCCCATGACATCCCCTCTCCCAGCCACCCCTGGTTCTGCTCCCACCAGCATCTCCATCCTCTGCCTCCACTCTGCTCCCATCACTCACTGGCCAAAAGGACTTTACCAGGAGGAAAAGCTGTGAGGAAAAGGCAAAGTCAAGTGATTTTCTCTCTCTAGGCTGTTCTGGATCTCATTTTGTGCTTCCCCAAGAGAAGAGGGGGAAAAAGCAGCAGAAAACTCACCAGACTTACACTGAAAAGGAAAGCAAGCAGCAAAAAGAAATAGGGTCAAAGGGAAGAGGAGATTTTGTTGTTTTGGAGGGAGTTCCTGTTTTAAGAAAGCCCCTCAAGTTTCTTCCCCTCTCTTGCTGTGATTTATATTTGCAGCAAACCCTTCCATCCCAGAGTCATGTCTGTGTGCAATGACTCTGGTGAATTAATGGTGGGCACTGCCTTTGGAACTCAAATGAATTCTGCAGTGAAATAAAACTTCTCTTTGACAGTGGCTGCTACTTTTTTTTTTCCCTTGTGTGTCCATTTATAATTAAGGTTTCTTAATTATTTTTTTTTAAGGGCAAGGGTTAAAGGAAAGGAAGAGCAAGGCTTCAGCAGTGCTTTCTGTGAAGGGTGAGCTGCACAAGCAAAGCAGGCAGTGAGTCAGCATCCTCTCCTGCCTGTGCCAGCAGCCGAGCTGTTGCTGGGGTGACTGTCACAGGTGACAGAGCGGATCAGCCTTTCCAGTGTCCCCAGGCTGAGCCAGGACATGTTTTTCCAAATATATCAAAGCAAAACCGGCTGCAGAAATCCTCCATTCCACCCCAAAAAAACCCACCCCCAAATTGGTTATATTGTCACGTGGGGCTTGGAGAAAAGGAAAAAAACAAAGGGAACGTGATGGTTTTGGAGATTGTGTAAGAAAATTCATTTGAGAGAATCTTGCTGTAATTGTTTCACAATTAATTCGTTATTGCTGGCTCTGGTTGGAAAGGATGGGGGTGTCAGCAAAGTGAACCTGACCTGTGGCACCCATGGGTCACTTCTTGCCCAGACTGTCACCCATCACACCCCTGGTCCCAACAGGAGGACTAAGAAGGCCAAAAATGACTCATCTGCTCCTCCTCACCCCATTTTCAGCCTTGCAAGCAGGGGATTTCTGAGTGGTGCTTCAGGGGTTCCCCCAGAAGTGCTGCAGCTGACAAGCAGGAAATCTGATTAAAAATAAATCACAGGGTTGAGCTGCAGAGCTCGGGTCTCTGAGCCCTTTGCAGACAAATTGCTCCAAATTTTTGCTGGTTTGGGTTTTCCAGCTAGAAATGAAGCCTCTGCCACTGGCTGGGGAGCATTTGGGAGCTCCAGCTTTACCTGCAGGCTCTACCAGCATCCAGAGGTTGCAGCTAAAGCTGAAGTCCCCACCTGTGTTTGCAAACAAATTCCTCTCCCTCCCCTGCACAAAATGACCCTTCAATAACAGCCTTGGAGCTGAGGGAGAGGCTTTTGTAACAAACCAGTTCCCAGCACTGGTGATCTGGCTGTGAAGGTGGGGAGGACAGACAGGAGGGTCTTGAGGCAGGTGAGAATTTCCTCTGGATTTCCAGCTGGAAGGGGAATGATGACAATGTCAGACCTGTGTTCAGGGTGTGTTTTTTTCCTCTCAAAGCACTGCCCAAACATTAACTAATGAACAGAGGCCAGGAAGCTGGGGCTGCACTAATGTGTTTGGCCTGGTGACCTGTGCAGGTTTTAATTTTCTGGCTATTCACTTCCTTTGAGACCAAAAGCCCAAGGACAGAGTTGCTGGGGGATCCAGCCCTCTGGAGCATCCTGATCTCTGTTGTGGCTCATTGCAGCCAGGCAGAGTCACTCTGTTTCTTTCTGTGATTTCATCAAACTCTAATGGAAGTCTGATGGCTTCAGGGTAATTCTACCACAGTAACTTTGCTCCTGTGAGTGTTAGAAGGTATAAAAATGTGACCTGCAAAAGAGGATTTTCTATCCCTTCTCGGTTTCCTCTCCCTGTGTGTTTCCTGCTTTAACCACCAGCAGTTTCACATCGTGCAAAACCTGCTGTGTGATTTTGGTGAAAGATAGAGGTCCTCAGTTTGGTTTTTTGGTTTTCATAGTTGCAAAGGGGCCTGGGGGTACCCAGAGTTGGGTTGGGCTGTCCAATCCTGTTCATCCTCTGAGATCTGGGATTCTCTGGAGAACAAGCCTTGCTCTCCAAGGGCTGGTTTGTCCCCAAGCTGAAGGTGTTGATGCACCTTCAGAGAAGCTGTGGCTGCCCCATCCAGGCCAGGCTGGACAGGGCTCAGAGCAACCTGGGATAGTGGAAGGTGTCCCTGACTGTAGCAGGGGATGGAATGGGATGGGATTTAATGTCCCTTCCCACCCAAACCACTCTGGGATTCTGTAATTCAGTAAAAGGTGCCTCTTCTCCATCAGCCCATGATTGATGGATGAAGTGTCCCACTTGAACACACCATGATGGCGAAGCCTCCTCCCTCATTATTTGCTCCTGGGCTGTGCCAATCAAACTCCTGCAGCCCCAGATTCCATCTCTCTCCTTCCTAACACGATGTTCACTGAACGGGCAAGTGAAAAGTCACAGGAAAATTGGGACGATTGCAGAAGGCAGAAAAAATCCAGGAGACAGAACAGAGTCTGAAGGTCCCAGACGGCTGCCAGGGGGCCCCGAGGCTGTCACTGGGTCTGTGCTCAGCTGACACAGCTCCCTGCCCTCCAAAAGCCTCCTGCTCACCCAGCTCCCACAGATCTCATTGCTGGGAGCCCTGGTGCCTGGTGCTGGGCAGATGAGGGTCAAGGCTGGCTCCAGCCCAGCTGCCCAACACAGAAAAAATTGCTTCATTTCTCTGATGCAATTTATTTTTCTGAATAAGACTGGNGGGATTCTCTGGAGAACAAGCCTTGGTCTCCAAGGGCTGGTTTGTCCCCAAGCTGAAGGTGTTGATGCACCTTCAGAGAAGCTGTGGCTGCCCCATCCAGGCCAGGCTGGACAGGGCTCAGAGCAACCTGGGATAGTGGAAGGTGTCCCTGACTGTAGCAGGGGATGGAATGGGATGGGATTTAATGTCCCTTCCCACCCAAACCACTCTGGGATTCTGTAATTCAGTAAAAGGTGCCTCTTCTCCATCAGCCCATGATTGATGGATGAAGTGTCCCACTTGAACACACCATGATGGCAAAGCCTCCTCCCTCATTATTTGCTCCTGGGCTGTGCCAATCAAACTCCTGCAGCCCCAGATTCCATCTCTCTCCTTCCTAACACGATGTTCACTGAACGGGCAAGTGAAAAGTCACAGGAAAATTGGGACGATTGCAGAAGGCAGAAAAAATCCAGGAGACAGAACAGAGTCTGAAGGTCCCAGACGGCTGCCAGGGGGCCCCGAGGCTGTCACTGGGTCTGTGCTCAGCTGACACAGCTCCCTGCCCTCCAAAAGCCTCCTGCTCACCCAGCTCCCACAGATCTCATTGCTGGGAGCCCTGGTGCCTGGTGCTGGGCAGATGAGGGTCAAGGCTGGCTCCAGCCCAGCTGCCCAACACAGAAAAAATTGCTTCATTTCTCTGATGCAATTTATTTTTCTGAATAAGACTGGCTGAAGACTGGGGAAAAGGTGGAGAGGGCGTGTTTCAAAAATAAACTTCTGAGCCTGCACAAGGGATGCTTTGTGGCACAGCGGTGGCTTACAGATTCCCTGGGTTTTCTATGGAAAGCAAAATCATTTTCCTTAAAAACAGAGTTGTTTGTGCAGCTGGAGTTAGGCACCAATTCACCCAGTGTGTCTTGAACATCATCTGAAAATTCAGCTTAAAATACTGTTGAAAAGAGACTGAGCCCATATTTTAGGGAAAATTGTTCCAACCACATTGATTTAGAGGGAGCTCAGTTGCTGGTTTTGGTTGTAGGGGCTAATACCAAGAGCTTTCCCAGCTGTGGGATGGCATTGCTCTGCTTAGGGAGGCTGTCAAGGCTTGTGCCACCTCACTGAGTGACTGTCACCAATCACAACCAGAAGTAGCATTCATGGAATAAATTATTCAGGGGCCAGACAGTCCCCCCTGGCCCACATGATGCTTTTTACTGCCAGAAATTGGGGGTTTCACATCTTTTTGCTGAGGATGATCTTCCAGCATCACCTTGAGTCCCCGAGATGTCCCTGATTTTCCTGCTCCCCTCTCTGAAATGCAGCTCATCTTCCCCTCCCTTGGGCATTGGTAATGAAAACACTGTTGTCTCCTAGGATTTGTGGTTAAATTGCTTTGTCAATGTAATCTTAGACCTTAATGACCAAATAATGCCCTGCAACAGGAGTCCTTGGGTATCGTTTCGCTGTCATTGTGGAGGCCTTGGAATGTGATCCCCATTTCAGTGGAATTTGCATTAACATTGTTTGGTCATCATAATCCCACCCAGTTAATCACATTTTTAGGATATTGAAACAGGTCTAACTCCATCCTGAGCTGTAACCCCTGGATCCCCAAAGGCAGGATGGGATTTAGCTCCATTAAAGCTGGCGGATGACGGTGATGCTGAGTAACTTGGCTGATCTTTTTTAGCCACTGGAACTTGTTCTTCACTTCCCCAGAAATGCTCTTGCTCAATCCTCAGCTTTGTAACAAACAACCCATGACAAATAGCTGCTGTCCACACTCGGTTATTTTGGGGTATCACTTCCATTTTCACTTCCCCCCACCCCAGACTGTTCTCTGAAGGAGTCCAGCAGTCAGAGAGGATCCCAGGGTGTTTGGGGTCCTGTGTGCCTGGTGCTAAATGTCCTGTGTGAGAGAGGCATCACTTTTCCCTGTGGGGCTCCCAGTGATGCTTTCCACCTGTGCCTGAGCAAGCTGCAGGATTTACACAGCACTGGATTTTCCTCCCTCTTCCAAATTTCAGTATCTTTCTCAACTGAGAAAGAGAAACAACTCTGCAACTGTGACCCATCTGAAAAAATTCTGGTGTAGGATTGAAATAGACTCCAGGTGGGAGGCGAGAAATACTCCCTCAATGTGCAGATGAGAAACTGAGGCACGGAGGGATGGAAGGATTCATTCCACGGCTGAGCTATACCTGGAGTCTGACTAAGGCAGCGACAGGAATAGGAGTGGTGTGCTCCAGAGTTAGAGCACTAAATCCATCCTGGAAAATCAAGATCCAGTTCCCATCCTTCCCACTGTCTCCCTGGATGGCGTTGGTGGAGGATTTGTCTTACCCCAGAGGGGGAACCCTCATTGGATGTTTTGTGGCTTGGTGAGGAGATGAGAGGGGATCCCTGATTTCTGGGAACGAGATGACCCCATCTTGGTGTACACTGGGAACAGCATCCCAGTTCTTCTGGAAGGGTGTGAGCCTCAGGGACAGCATGGGTGCTCCCACCTCCTGCATCCACAAGGGAGAAGATGAGGATAGCAGGACTGGCCAGTCTGGAACCAGAGGCTGTGTTGTTTGACTTATTCCCTGATTGCTGAGAGTCAGGACCAGGGGAGTGGCCTCAGATTGTACTGGGGAGGTTCAGGTTGGATGTTAGGGAAAGTTTATTTGCCAAGATATGGCACAGTCTCACCAGGGCAGTGGTGGAGTCCCCATCTCTGGAAGGATTTAAAAGATATGTGGATGTGGCACTTAGGAACATGGTTTAGTGGTGACCTTGGCAGTGTTAGGTGGACAGTTGGATTCCATCATCTTAGAGGGCTTTTCCAGTCCACGATTCTGTGATTCTGTGATTGCTCCAAGTTCCTCTCAGAGGGCTGGGTTGGTGCTGAACTGTGTTTGCTGCCAGCAGTCCCTGCAGTCCTGCCTGTGACTGGTGACCTGAGTGACAACCTTGAGCCTTTCTCCACAATGTTTGTCCATTGGGCTCAGGAGGGCTCGTGTTCCCGAGAGGAGAAACCTGGAGGGAGTTAAAGCTGCCTGGCTGGAGCAGTTGGGGCTTTGCTGCAGGGGGACAGACAATGCATTTGCAGTGCATTAAGGTATTATTGTAACCGGGTTGTGCTGAGAGGTTTCTGATCCTGTGAAATAAAGATGAGCAGATTTGTCCCAGATTTATCAATGGGAGCAGAATTCCCATTGAAATGAGAGGGAGGGGAGGATGGTTGAGATCCTGCTCTCTGCTGGACTGGATTCTGTATGCTCTGTCTGGCTGCTGGTGCTACCAGGGGAGCTTTGGGGGCAGAAGGACAACCCCAAAAGGATTCATCAAGAAGAAAGGAAAACATCAAGGTGGAAGCAGGATGCTAAGGCAGCCCCATGGCTGGGAATAACTGAGGGTTGGGGTAAAGGTCCCACGTGTTTTGTGCAGCTCATGTCCTCCAGGGGAGGGATGCTGGAGGAATTCCCCTCATGGTCTGGGTCTGGCTGTGGCAAGGGGGAATTTGTGTGTCCCCTCTGCTTGGAAATCTGCCCTGAGAAGGCCATTAAGGGAGGAAAAGAGCAATGCTTGCTCTGCTTCCTCATAGAAACTGCATGTGCTGTTCCAGGGCAGCCTGTGGATCATTGCACGGGGGATTTCTTAAATGGCCGTTAGGAGCAAAATTAAATTTGTTGAGACCAGATGCAGCAGAAGAGATGGATGAAAAAGCAGAAGGAAATTTGCAGAGGGAACAGTGGGATATTTTGCATTAGACAGCAAACCACAGCCTAGAGGAGATGGTTTGGTGCTGCACTGAGTTCCCAGCTTACAGGAAAGCTTTGGCCGGGTTGGACACTGTGGAGATGTCCCTTCCCCTGGGCTTTTATTCCCCTGCCCTTGTGCTCAGACCTGCAGGTTTTGAAGCCTGACCTAGACCACCTCTGTTTCTGCTTGACAAATGCTGGGCTTGCTGCAGCTCCTGGCTGCAAACCCCTCCAGGGAACGCGTGTGAGGCTGGCGGGGGCTCACAGGGGAGGTGATGCTGTTGCTGCATCCCCGACGCTGCCCCAAAGCTCGGCTGGAGACCCAGGGGAAGGCAGGAGCCGAGGGGAAGGGCTGGGGAGGATCTGCCCCTCGGCTGCTCTCTGCCTGCAGCGCTGCTGCTCGCCTGGCACAGCCTAATTGGCTTTGATAGGATTACAGGGAAGCAGCCGAGGAGTAAACAGGGCCAGGAGGCCACGGCGCCCTGGGGCCGCAGCTCCCGGAGAAATCCCAGGGCGACGCCCGACCAAAGCTGCCGGAGCTCAAGGGTTAATGTCTGCTGCTGTGCTGCAGCTATGGGGTAAGGGCTTAATCCTGCTGCTTTTCAAGGAAAGGCTTTTCCAAGCAGCATCCCAAAGGTCTGTGGCTCTCTCGGTAATTCCTGATGGGTTTGCCCCTGACAGATGCAGAGTAAATTATTGCAATTATGGAAGTTACACCTTGTGCCTCGAGCCTTGTGTCCTCAATAAATGTTTATGGTTCGAGGCAGCCTCATTTGTTTGCCTGAGACCAGACAACGCTGATTTATTGGCAGAACTCCTAGCAGGGAAAAGGGATGAGCCAGACAAGTTTGTAACTGCTGCACACATGTATGTGGTGAAGGGATGATGGTTATTTCATATTCAGGAAAATAAAGCCTCAGGCTTGGGTGTGAACTCTCGCTTCCAGGGATTTTTCCTAACCTTCAGGGGAGCTCGAGGGTTAATGGTGTTCCAGGGCTTTGCTTCCCGCCTTGTCTGGGTTTTGGGATGGCTGGGAGATGCTGTGGGTTGGAAGGGAGGAGTGGATGCTCTCACTGGGAGCATGTTGCTGCTTAGCACCAGAATTGCTGAGGGATGGTGCTCCAACTCCCTCCACCCAGGAGATCCACACCCTCAAGAAAAACACATCTCAAAAATTGGTCTTAAAGTCAAGGATGAAGGTGGCAACAAGGGACTTGTGTCCAGGTCTGGGTCAGGGTAACGTGGCCTGGAGATGACTGTCCTTGTGAGGGCCATGGGTGAGCATCCACCTTTCCTTGAGTGCCTTGCTGGGGCTCATTCCCTCAGGAATCCTCCTGGCTTTCTGTGGCAGAGGGTGTTTCTCCTCTGTCAGCGAAGAGGTCGGGGGGCTCAGCTCAGCCAGACTCCATCCTCACTGTTCAGCTGCCATTCAGAGTCCGGAGTCAGCTCTTGCACCAGTATTTGTTGTTGTTCCCTCCCCAGATCTGGGTATTTTGGACAGCTTGTTTCTGATTTAAAGTATAAATAAGTTTGATCTTTTCATCTGTTGTTCTCCCTACCTTCTGGAGGCTGTGCTGGTTAAAAATAACTGGGATGATGAGCTCAAGTAGGAATGGTGGAGGGGTTTTAACCTCCATCGTGGTGGGACCACCCATCTGGCTCCCAAAGGGAACGTAAGCTCCCTCTTCTCCTGCCCCCAACCCTCATGGTTGAAGTCTTGGCCCAGTGCAAGGTGTCCCTGCCCATGGCAGGGAAGTGGAATGAGATGAGTTTTAAAGTCCCTTTCAACCCAAACCATTCCATTACTTTTTCCCAAGCTGGGAGCTCCCTGAATTGCCTACACCCCCCTTGGCATGTGGCTGGGGATTCGAGCACTTCAGCTCTTGGAGGGGGTTGGAAAAATGGGGATCCAGGGGAGAGCTGGGGATGCAGAGCTCAGAGGTTGTCCCTGATGCACATCTCCTGGGGATGAGGTGTTTTCCAGCACTGGGCTCCTGCAGAGGAGGTTTTGCCTGAAAAAGTCCCTTTTGCTCACAATTGAACTATTTGCTTAAGAAGATCAATTGAAGGGAGAAAGAAAGAAAAAGCAATCGAAGGGGTTTGGCTTTCTCAATGGAAAGTCTGAAATGCAGGTTTGGGTTCAGCCTGAAACCTCCTTGGTAGAGGGCTGGCTCAGCTTCCCTTCTGGGTTTATTTTGGTGGGGGGAAGCACACACAAGCACACGTGTGCACACACCCCCATGCACACACACACATGCACACGCTCTCCTAGACAGAGAAAAACAATCCCCAGCCTAACCCAGACGCTGATNTGGCAGGGAAGTGGAATGAGATGAGTTTTAAAGTCCCTTTCAACCCAAACCATTCCATTACTTTTTCCCAAGCTGGGAGCTCCCTGAATTGCCTACACCCCCCTTGGCATGTGGCTGGGGATTCGAGCACTTCAGCTCTTGGAGGGGGTTGGAAAAATGGGGATCCAGGGGAGAGCTGGGGATGCAGAGCTCAGAGGTTGTCCCTGATGCACATCTCCTGGGGATGAGGTGTTTTCCAGCACTGGGCTCCTGCAGAGGAGGTTTTGCCTGAAAAAGTCCCTTTTGCTCACAATTGAACTATTTGCTTAAGAAGATCAATTGAAGGGAGAAAGAAAGAAAAAGCAATCGAAGGGGTTTGGCTTTCTCAATGGAAAGTCTGAAATGCAGGTTTGGGTTCAGCCTGAAACCTCCTTGGTAGAGGGCTGGCTCAGCTTCCCTTCTGGGTTTATTTTGGTGGGGGGAAGCACACACAAGCACACGTGTGCACACACCCCCATGCACACACACACATGCACACGCTCTCCTAGACAGAGAAAAACAATCCCCAGCCTAACCCAGACGCTGATTCAAAACAACTGTTGGTTCTGGCCACGCTGTCAGCTTTCCACTGCCCACAGCCTCCTGCCGTGGGAAACCGTGGCTGAAAACCAACAGGCAAACCCCAAAATTCAAAGTCAAAACTGCATTTCACCTGGAGAAGGGCAGAAAAAAACTCTTTCTAGGCAGCAGTTCTGCCACGAAAAAACCCTTTCCCTGCTTGCAGCCCGCTGAGCAGCAAAGGATGCTCTCGGGAGGAGACAGAAGCCCCTCGGCGCTGGCTGGGGGATGGATGGGGCTCCCCCATGCAGGGGCAGGGGAGGGGTTGCCCGCGGCTGGCGGGGGGCTGCGGNGCTGCCGCCTCTCCGATCCCCCCTCCTCCCCCTTCCCCTTCCGCCCCACACCTTTATGGACGAGCGCCGGAGCTTGCTCTACTCTCCGGCCGCCTCCTCCGCCGGCCGGCAGCCGCGGGGCGGCTCGACCAGCAGCCACCACAACCTGGGCTACAGCGAGCAGCTGCCCCCCGCCGCCCCCCAGCCCGCCGCCGAGCAGCAGGAGGAAGAGGGCGAGGAAGGGGAGGAAGGCAGCATGACCGTGGTGGGAGGCGGCGGCGGCGGAGACCCTTTGCTGGAGGAGCCCCAGCATCCTCCCGCGCTGCTCGGGGGGGACCGCTACGATCAGCCCCCGGCGCCGGCCGTGCCCGCCGGGCAGCCCGCGGGCGCTGGGGAGCACGAGTGCTGCGAGCGCGTGGTGATCAACATCTCGGGGCTGCGCTTCGAGACCCAGCTCAAGACCCTGGCACAGTTCCCCGAGACGCTGCTCGGGGACCCCCGGAAGAGGATGCGCTACTTCGACCCCCTCCGCAATGAGTATTTTTTTGACCGTAACCGTCCCAGCTTCGACGCCATCCTCTACTATTACCAGTCGGGCGGGCGCATCCGGCGTCCCGTCAACGTCCCCATCGACATCTTCTCCGAGGAGATCCGCTTCTACCAGCTGGGGGAGGAGGCCATGGAGAAGTTTCGGGAGGACGAGGGTTTCATTCGGGAGGAGCAGCGGCCGCTTCCCGAGAAGGAGTTTCAGCGCCAGGTGTGGCTCCTCTTTGAGTACCCTGAGAGCTCTGGGCCGGCCCGAGGCATTGCCATTGTCTCTGTCCTGGTCATCCTTATCTCTATCGTCATCTTCTGTCTGGAGACCCTGCCTGAATTCAGGGATGACCATGACTATGAGGGAACTGGGGGCACCTTTGGGACAGGCAGTGGCCCTCTGTCACCCGATGTCTTCACCAACTCCACATCCTCAGCTGCTTCCATGGTGTCATCCTTCACTGACCCTTTCTTTGTGGTGGAGACTTTGTGCATCATCTGGTTCTCCTTCGAGCTGCTGGTCCGTTTCTTTGCCTGCCCCAGCAAGGCCACCTTCTCCAAGAACATCATGAACATCATTGACATTGTGGCCATCATCCCCTACTTCATCACCCTGGGCACGGAGCTGGCCGAGCGGCAAGGCAATGGCCAGCAGGCCATGTCCTTGGCCATCCTCAGAGTCATCCGCCTCGTCAGGGTCTTCCGCATCTTCAAGCTCTCCCGGCACTCCAAGGGGCTGCAGATCCTGGGGCAGACCCTCAAGGCCAGCATGCGGGAGCTGGGCCTGCTCATCTTCTTCCTCTTCATCGGCGTCATCCTCTTCTCCAGCGCCGTCTACTTCGCGGAGGCCGATGACCCCAGCTCGGGGTTCAGTAGCATCCCCGATGCCTTCTGGTGGGCTGTGGTCACCATGACCACCGTGGGCTACGGGGACATGCACCCCATCACCATCGGGGGCAAGATCGTGGGGTCGCTGTGCGCCATCGCGGGGGTGCTGACCATCGCCCTCCCCGTGCCCGTCATCGTCTCCAATTTCAACTACTTCTACCACCGGGAGACGGAAGGGGAGGAACAAGCCCAGTACATGCACGTCGGGAGCTGCCAGCACCTCTCGTCCAGCGAGGAGATGAAGAAGGCTCGCAGCAATTCCACCCTCAGCAAGTCCGAGTACATGGTGATCGAGGAAGGAGGGATCAACCACAGTGCATTCAAACAGGCTGCCTTGAAAGCAGGCAACTGCACAACCACAAACAATCCCAACTGTGTGAACATCAAAAAGATCTTTACGGATGTTTAAAACAAACCCAAACCAAACGAACGGCAGCAAAATCTGAGGATGCGGTAAAACAATACCAATAATAATACCAATAATAATGCAAGGTGACTGTGTGTCGGTGTTGTGTGGAACATGCACCATCATCGGTCTGTGTGTGCCCTCGTTTTTATACCTTTATTTTTTTAGATCCTTCCTTTCTAAAGATCCAAAAGTAAAAGGATTTAAAATTCTCCGAAGAAGAGGACGGCTAAAGGGTAAAGAGAAGGAAGATGAAGACAAACCACACTCACTGTCAAAACAGGTGTTTGTTCTGCAACGTGTTGCAGGGCTGCTTTGCTTTTCGGGCTTTTGGGGAATCTCTTGCTTTGCTCCCAGATTTCCCCCCTCTTTCCCTAAGGGCAGTGTGTAGCCGATCTCCCTTCCATCACATAAGATCACTTGTTGGATTAACAAACCCGGATTGGGTGGAGGAACGAGGAAAACATGAGGCAGAGCATACTGGGAGGGGGCTGGGAGGAAAGAACCATTTAATTCTGCAGAGAGTCTGTCTTACCACATCGTTAAATGATGCTTAATATTGAAACATGTGATGTGCCATTACGGGCACATCCCAGATTCCCTTTTTCTCCCCATTAGATCATTTACAAAATTCTAATCTGGTCAGAGACCGAGTGCAATCAATGCTGATTTAAATAGGAAAAAACCTCCCTAAGCCCTCATTTTCTAGCCTGGATTGCCTTCCCCTGTAACCTGATGGAATTATTTCCTCCAATGTCAAGTTTGTGGCCGTGCAGCAGGGGTGTGTGCGGGAGCAGGGAGAGGAGAGGCAGACTGGAATGGTTTCGGGAGCCGCTGGCGCAGGCAGCGACGTCCGCATGGAGCAGGATCCGCCACGGGCTCCTGGCCAGGGCTGGGAGCCTCCAGCCCACCCAGCCGGAGACAAAGGGATATTTCCTCCTCTTTTTGCAATGCCTTTGGAAGAGATGCAGCCGCTTATCACCAGAAGATTAAAGTGGTGAACACGCCTTCCAGCGGAAGTCACTAATTCCGACCGGAGCGATGCAGTTGCCATGGTGACCATGGTTTCCTGGGAAACCCCCAAAGGTTGTCATGGCATCCCTTTTCCCATCCCCCTTGGTCCTTGCTCTTCCCGCAAAAATCCTTTCCAGATGGTTCCAGCTCCTCCATCCCAGCAGACGTCGTGGCTCTGCACCCCCTTCCCGGTCCGTGTCCCGCTGCTCCTCCCGTGTGCCCAACAAAGCATCCACAGGCAATAAGCGCCCCCAGATCCTCCTGTCCCTCACCTCAGCAGTGAAATCTGGGGGTGGAGGTTCATCCTGCTCCACCAAGAACGACCCCAAACCCAGTGGGAGCCGGCACCGAGCAGCTGCTGGGAAGCTTGGCCAGGGAACCTCGAAAGGGGACAGTAAAAAACAGGATTGAAAAATAACCAAAAACCCCGCTGGGAAAAATCTCCGGCTTCATCTTCACACGTGTGCCAGGGGCCATGGGACATCTGACAGGATCAGGTGAGCTTTGCACGGGGACAGTTCAATGGAGTCTGAATGTTGGGTTTTTTTGGACAAACCCCATGCTTTCCACTGCTTACTTTTATTCTCCAGCTTATCCTGCCGCCTTTGGGTATTTTTATACACGTTAGATAAAGTGGGATCACATCCTGTAGCTCCTCTGATTGTATTTGCTTTTTAGTGCTGTGGGAGGAGGAAAACCCTGCTGCTTCTCTGCAGCTGGATTGCTTCACTTCTGTGCTAAAAAGGTGATTTCAGTGGCTTAGTGCTCCCATTGACACAGGCCAAAGGCAGCTTGGCCTCGAGAGCTTTGGCTCCAGCTCTGCTCAGTTTTGCTGGATTTTGGGTTAAAAAAAGCCAAATTCCTTTGAGGTAGCACATGGAACAGGGATGCTGTTAAATACCTGCAGCAAAGAGAGATTTGGCCCCAACCTGTGCAAGTCACACCTTTCCCAAGGCTGTGGGGAGGGGGGCTTGTCCTGAGCAATGCCAGCTGTGCCAAAATTGCAGTTTAGCTGGGATTTTTCCCAGATTCAGAAGGATCCAGGGGGTGTGTAGCACTCTCCCTTAGCCACAGTCAATAAACCCAAGAAAAACATCAGAGCCCCTCCTTGGCTGCTGGGGTGTGATGGTTTTACTAGAGCTACCAGAGTTTTCATCAGCTGAGGGTCCAAGAGATGATCTTTTTTAGGGAGATGCTCTGGAACATCACAGGAAGTTACAAACCTGAGATCCTTTGTCCAGGATAACTGGGATAACTGGGAACACCCCAGTGTGCCTTTTCCCCAGGCTGCCAGTGGGCTGAAATGCCATTTCTGCCTATGAGCTCTCACTTTTTTTTGCTATTTTTTATTGTTATTAAACTTTATCGTTATTAAAGCTTTCCCACATGCCTATTCTGAAAAGGAAGGTTTGAGTTTAAGAGCAGTGGAAACATCTCACTCAGGAGAGTTTGCAGATGAGTTTTGGGTTGGTGTTTTCCCCGTGGCAGCTGCACAGGGTACAGAAACTGCATGTTCTCCTGGAAATGGCACAGAACAATTTTCTGTTTCTCTGTCATCTAAAATAAGCAGAGACCTTGCAGGTTGTTGGTTTGTTTTCCTGACTCCTCCCTGACTGATTTTGTATGAGCAGAGTGGTTTCAAAGGGATTTTATTGACAGTAAAAGATGCTTTATGGGAGAGGTGTCAAGGAAACCTCTTCACCCACTGGGGTAAAAGGCAGTTTTGATCTGGTAGAATCCCAGAATGGTTTGGGTTGGAAGGGACCTTAAGGATCATCCAATCCCACCCCTGCCATGGGCAGGGACACCTCCACTGTCCCAGGGTGCTCCCAGCCCTGTCCAACCTGGCCTTGGACACTTTCAGGGATGGGGCAGCCACAGCTGCTCTGGGCACCCTGTGCCAGGGTCTCTCCACCCTCACAGGGAAGAAATTCTTCCATGTATCTGACCTAAATGTCCCCCTTTTCACATTCAGACAAATGCTTTTCAGTACTGAGTGGAGAGATCACTGAAAAACATAAATTCACTTTTATCTTTTAGATACACCCCAAAAAGTGAAAGTGGAAGACTGGGGATAATGTTCTGCCCTGTTTCACTGCATCTTCCCTCTCTGCTCTGTCATGGGTACCACTCAGTGAGAGAAGCTGAGCCACTTGTGCCACCTGCTCTAATGAAGGTGTCCCCTTGCAGGGAGCTGGATCTGGATGATCTCTAAGATCCCTTCCAGCCCAAACCATTCAGTGGCTCTGACAAATCCCTTCTGTTCCGTGGTCTGACAGCTTCTCTGGAGCTGGCTGCAGCACATGTTGTGCCAGGAGCTGGAGAGGTCCCTGAAACACTGGGCTCTCCACAGCCAGCTGTCATTTTAGCGGCTCTGCTCTCCTGCCCTGTGCCCCATTAGGGCCAGGCAGTGTTTGAGCAGCCCCCGGGGAGTTGCAGAGGAGCCTTGGCCGGGTTGGGCTCGCCTGTCCCTAATGTGCTTAGAGGGGCAGCATTAGGGGATTGGGGTTAGTGGAGCTGCTGTCTGCGAGGCAAAGGGCTCGCCCAGGCTCGGCTGATTGCACTGAAGGGAGGAAAGGCACTGCCACGAGCTCCTGCCTGACGGCTCCCAGTGCCCCGAGAGCCAGGGCAGGGTCTCTGCAGCGCTCGGCAGCCCCAGCACGGGCTCCACTGCCACGTCCAGCCCGTCCCTTTCCTTTGTACCTGTCCCCCGAGAGACACAGTGACACTGGGGGATGGCAGGAGGATGGAGGAGGCAGCTCCCACCCCAGGAATGCGGCCCTGGGAGGCTGCAGCTGCCTCCATGGGTGCCTTGTGTTTATCACAGCATCACAGAAAGGTTTGGGTTGAAAAGAACCTTAAAGAACATCCTGTTCCAACCCCCACACAGGGCCACTGGGTGCTGCAGAGGCTTGTACCTCTTGTTTTCTCATTTCACAGACTCCTGTCAGTTTGCCTTTCCCTCTGCCTGTATTTTAGGACCAGTTCCCCTGTTTCAGCCCTGGAAGCCACCTTGAAACACATCCTGGGTGCTGCTGGGTGCAGCAACCACAACCCCTGGCCCCTCCACTTGGTACTTTGATACCATCACCTTTTTCTCCTGCTTCTTTGCACTCTTTTTTTCTTGTGTTTTCAGGCCTGAAGTCCTTCAAAAGGTTCTGTTGTTCTCCAGCACAATAGATGCCCTTCAGGTGCTTGGGGTGGCTGGAGCAGAGCAGTATCCATCCCACCCCACGTGTGGACACAGACAAGGGCTGGAGATATCTCTTTCCTCCTGGGGGTTTAAATTTCTTCCCAGGCAATTGTTCCTGCTCCATCCCTTGACAAAAGAAGTCGTTTTTGTTTTTAATCCCGAGTTTATGGGCAATTAAGCAGAAGCAAAGGGCAGACAAGTGCTTTCCCCGGCAGAATGGAAGGAGCCAGCCAGGGTTATTGCTCCAAAGGGGTCTCTCCTGCAGGGATGTAGCACAAGGAAAGGGTGTTTGGCAGCGGCTGGTGTGTACGAGGAGCGTTGTGTGTAAAATCTGTTTAATTGTGTAGTTTGGAGCCCTCTCCTGCCAAGCTTTTAAAATATGCATAGCTTGGTACGAGCACACGGAGGCTCCACCGCCGCCGGATGGAAGCAGGGTTTGGTTTTCCCTATTTTTAAACGCTTTAGCAAACCATCTCTGGGTAGGCTGCAAACCTGGGAGTGCAAGTAGGGTTTAGCTGGGGCTTATTTTGCCCTTCAGTCTCAGTTTTGGGTGTAGCTGGAAGGAGAGCTCGGTGTCTCAGCATCCCCGTGCAAGGGCAGTCGTATGGGAGCAGGGAAATGGGATTTCTGGATATTGTATGATAATTGTCCTAGATGATTTTTACAGTCCCTTCCATCCCGAAGCATTTGATGGTTCGATGGTTACCGAGGGCTGTGGGCAGGGCCATATCCTAGAAACTCTCACTCCCTGCTCCCCTGCACCCTCCCTGCTGTGGATCCCACCCACAGCAGGAATGGGGCGCTTGGCTCGGCCTCGGGGGTGTTGTACAGCTGGAGGATGTGTTAAGGATGGGATATTGCTGCCTCTCCGCGTTTCCCTGGGTGCTGCTTGCCTGGCTGAGGTCCAGGCAATCCCGGTGGGTGCAGGGTGGCATCAGCCCTCTCCCCGTGCCAGAGGTGGGAGGCGGGCACGGAGCAGGGAGGGATGGAGCCATGTGTTTCTTTTCCTCGGGAAGTCCTGGGGCTGTGGCCATCACCACTTTGACGAGGACATTTGGGGGATATTTTGGATGCCCTGAGGTGTCCCATCCCAGCTGGGAGTCATTTGTCCAGCAGTGGAGGGGTGTTTGACCCGTTTCAGGGGGTGGTGAGTGGAGGTTTCTTAGGTCAGGCACCAGGAGGAGGGTCCAGCCCCAGGCGTGCCTCAGGGAAGAGCCTTCCCCTGGAAGGGACACATTCGCTGCCAGGGGATCCCTGCAGAGCAGCCCCAGCCCCAGGAGATCCCAGCAGAGCAGCCCCAGCCCCAGCTCCCAGCCCCTCCCAGCCCCTGCTCCAGCCAAAGCTGTCCCGGCTCCGCTGTGGCCGAGGCTGGGGTACAATCGAGACCCTTCACTCGGTGCTTGCTCCCTGAGCTCCCTGAGCTCCCCATCTGTAGGTGTCCCTGTCCCAGGGCTGTGTTGTCCCCACGTGTTGGCTGCTCTGCGCCAGGGCTCCTGCTCTTTGTCACTCAGCAAATCCCAGTT
>VZRX01007092.1:23686-34748 GCA_013398075.1 Notiomystis cincta
TGCTCCTGAAAACCATCCTGTGTGTGGAAGAGGGATGTGCGAGGTCCCACACCACCCTCACAGCTGGAGCCCTTCTATCCCCGTTTCTGGCAGAACTCAGCCACAAACACGAACCCCGTGAGCCTCTCTCTGCTTTTCCTCCCACGATTAAGGTGCTGCTCTGGCACTCACGGGCTTCAGGGTCCGTCTGTGTCTCGTCACCGCTCAGAGCCTGAATTTTCAGTGCTGAGGATGCTCGGCAGCAGGGCAGGGAAACCTCCCCGCATGAACCTCCCCGCAGGGCACCGTCACTTCTCTCCTCCTTATGAACCGAGACATGCTCAAATAAATTAGAACATGTCTCCCATCTCCTTCAGCTTCTCACTGGAGCCAGGAGTGGCTGGAATGCTCCCTGATCGCTGCTCTGCCCTGCTCGGAGCGGGAGCAGCCGTTCCCTGATGGCTCCGCACACTCATTGTGAGACCCCCGGCTCAGCCGCGCCGACGGCAGCAGGCGCTGCTGGGTTTGTTTAGGAATGATTCATTTCCTTGAGACTTGTAATTCCGACGCTTTTCCGAGCGTGTTGGAGCTCTGTTGCTTTGTTCCAGTGGTTGCACTTCGTTTTTAGTGTCTCTGAACAGCCTGGCTGGGCGGGCTGGGGTTGGATGTGGGGCTTGTGGGGAAGAGGAGCCCGTGGCCCACTCTGCTCACCCCAGCAAGGCTGCAAAAGTGCAGCCAGCTTTATTTTGAGGCTGAGCAGCACCAGCTGCTTTGCTTTGCTTCCTTCAAAGCACCACCATGGAGAGATAAGGAAAATCCTTTGGGGTTTTGTCATGGTTTGCTCAGTGGTGGAAGCACCGAAGGCTCAGCTGTGGCAGCAGGACTGGGACTTGCAGCAGGGGCTGTTGCTCCTTGGGAAGCCAAAAGTTGGGAGGGAGAATGGATGGGATGAACACACCCTTTGCAAAGTGTTTTCTGCATTTGCAGGGAGCTGAGTTTGCTCTTGGACTTGGTGCAAGGAAGGAGCTGCGGGCAGGGGGTGAGGCTGTGCCATTCAGGGCTTTGGGCTGTTCCTGCAGGGAAATGTGACCCTGCCCTCGGGCCTGGAGGGTCTGAGCACTGTGGGTTTGCTCCCTGGGTTTGGGCAGGTTGGCTCCTCTGTGCCTCAGTTTCCCCATCTGTAACTGGCACCGAGCAGCTTCAGGAAGTGTTTGCAGTGAAACTCCTGGGGAACCAAGAGGCAGTTTGGAAACACAGCAAGAAGCAAGGACTCCTCCAAAGGTTTTGTGGGATTCAGCTTTCTTGAGGCTGGAAAAGCCTGCAGACCCTGCCCTGGGTGCCCCAATAATCCCAGTTGTTTCCCTTGGCTGGAGGGAAGCCTGAGGTTTCACACAGCTTCCCAAGCTGCCAGCTCTGCCTTCAGCTCCCCATCAGCATCCTCCTCTCCTGCAAGTTCTTCACTCTGCATCTTCCCTTTTCCATCCTTCTGGCCCATTTCTCCTGAAATCTCTGTGAATTTAGGGTTGAGAACTCTCTACTCCCTCCCTGCTGGTCTCTGCTTGGACCTGCCACTGTGTCTCTGTAACAATTTACCCTCATGCTACTGCAGCAGGTCAGAAATCAGACGTAAGAAATTTGGGCTTAAAATGGCCCTGGCTGCTGGGAATTTGGGTTTGCAGGAGGGATGAGGAAGGAGTTGCTGGTTTGAGGGGTTCTCTACCTCTGCCTGTACCTCAGTGAGTGCAGGTACCTGAATGATATTCCACACTTTAAATCCCTCGGAATTAAGGCAGGAAATCTTTCTGCAGCATCAGAAACAAGCCTGGGCTGCTCCCTCCCAGGGCTGGAAGTTTTCAGGGGTCTCTCCCATCCTGGTTGCAAGATGCTCTGAGAAAGCCCAGCAAGCTCAAGGAGGAGCGAGTGGGAACCGACCTGGGTTTCTCATTTGGGAGATTTCCTGGGAATTTGGCATTATTGTTCCATTTTCCTGATGAAGAAGCCATGTAATTCCCTTGGAGGGGAGCTTTACACAAGCACCTTTATCAGCCAAGCGTGGGACCCAGTCAGAGATATCAGTTCATTTGATAAGATCTGTTTTCCCTAACCCTGCCTTGATTGGCATCGATTAAATCTTCCTCTTTAATTCTGTATTAAGACTCTCAGCCATTCCAGCATATTGTTTGGGATCAGTGATGGATGGCCAGACCCACTGTTTTTGCAGATCACTTTTGTTTATCCCTTGAAAGCCTGTCCCAAACAGGAGCTGTTTTCCAGTCCTCTGGAAGGACTCAGGAGATGCTCAGTACTTGCACTCCCAGGAGCTGCTTTGCCAGCTCTGAGTGTTTAGATAGAAGTTATTTGGCTCAGCCAATTAAAAAACATCTAATTTTTGTGGCTGCTGTTTAATATCCTCTGTTTCTCTTGGGATGGAGAGGATTTCCTCACCCCTGTACAATGGAAAGACATCTGGATCCCTTCAGGAGCCAGAGCAGTGATAGCTCCTGAATGCTCCTGACTTCTTCTCACTGCTGTTCTTACTGGATCCAGAGAAATAACACCATTGGTAGGCTGAGGATTTGGCATTTCTTTCCTCACCAGCAAGGATACAACTTGGAAAGGCTCCAGGGTACCCCAAAGCACTGGATTGTTTACCTGGTGGGAATTAAAATTGTCATTTTTCCCTTCATCTGCAGAGTCCCAACTCCACCATCACCTCCTTGCCCAGTGGCATTTCCTGGGCTGAAGGTGCTGTCTGTGTTTTATTTGTGTATTTATTTATGTATTTACTGAGTGTGTAATGCTCCAGTGATCCTTGAGGATCCTGGCAGTTTGGAGCCCTTCCTGCCTGGCAGGCAGGAGGGGTTTAATCCCCCAGCAAGCCCAGTCCAAGAAAGCAGAAAGCCCTGTTAGCTTTAAGCCTGGGAATGGTCCTGCTGGCACTTCAGGATAAGCTGGTGCTTGAACAGCTCCTGGGCTGAGATCCTTGCCCAGAGCACTGAGCCCCCCTGGAAGCTCATTTCCCCAGAGCTGCACTGCCTTGCAAGGGGATCTTTGCTCTTGGCAGGAATTCTCGTCTCTCCTTTCTCTGCTGGATTTTAGCATCCCTGTAGCATCATTCCTATATCCCTACATTCTCAGCATCCCTGCAGATGCATCCTCAGCATCCCCAAAACAACATCATCCCTGCAAATTCATCCCTGCAATTTCATCATAGCTGCAGCTTCATCCTCTGTGCATCCTCATCATCCCTGCAACATTATCCCTGCAACTCCATCCCTGAATTCTCATCATCCCTGCATCCTCATCCCAGCAACATCACCATCCCTACATCCTCATCATCCCTGCAAATGCATCCTCATCATCCCTGCAACTCCATCTGCAATTTCATCATAGCTGCAACATCATTCTCTTTGCATCCTTATCCTCCCTGCAACATCATCATCCCTGCAACATTATTATCCCTGCATCCCATTTATCCCTGCAACATCTTCCCTGCATCCTCATCACCCCTGCATCCTTGTTATCCCTGCAACTTCATTCCCACGTCCTCATTATTGCTGCAACTTCATCCCTGCATCTTGATCCCTGCAGCATCCAGAGAGAGGGTCTCTCCCTCCTCAGTGCATGGATCCCACCTGGCATATCTCCATCCTGCCTCTCCCTTTGGGGGAAACAGGCTGATTTTTGGGGCTGATCTGTGACTGCAGCTCCTCCCAACCTTTCCCTCATCACCAGCTGCTAACGAAGCACTCGGCTCGCTTGATCTGATCTGGGCAGCTGGGATGCTCCAATTGCCACAGTGTGAGCTAAAGGCAGAACACAGAATTTTTGGAAGATGAGAGGGATAAAAACAGTTGCATAAAATTTCTAGAAATTTCAGTGTCTCAAAGACAGAGCAGAGCATCTCCCTGTATTAAAATAGGAGTCCCTTGAGTGTAGAGCTGTGGCTGCAATTCCAGCTGGATTCGTGTGCTCCTGGCTCTGGCACTGCAGAGATTGGGGAATTTTTGGGCCCTTTGCTGGACACCCCCATCCCCACATCAAAATGAGATTTTGGGTTTGTGCTCTGTGGCAGCACACAGCAGAGCACAGTCCAAGCTCTGGGAGTGAGATCAGCCCTGGCTCCTCCCATCACCTGGATTGGATTTATAAAATCAACCAGTTGCTCAATATCTCGTGAATTACATCAGGTCAGAACAAACCCAGCTTGATTAAGATAAAAACATGAGGAAAACCCACTTGGCACTAATTATTCTGGGTTTGGAACTTGCTGTTAATGTGAGATAACAGTTAATAACCAGAATATATTTAATGAATCTTTTTCCTATCTTTAGCTCACTTCAGACTGTGTGGAATGTAGTCCATTAAAGAATTTTAATTAGCAAGTTTTCACTTTTCATTTAGTGGGAAATGGAGATGGGAATTTGTCAGGGGGGACCAATGTGAAACATCCCTTCCACTCGAAAAAAAAGAACCCATTCTTGTTTTCCAAAACAGGCTGTGCATAAAAGTGGCTCTTTGCTCTGCCCAACAGATTTCAGAAGTTTTGAAATGAAGACCTTCAGGACTGTGTTGAGAAATAAAACATCTCCAAGGAAAGGACAAACATCCCAAACATCCTGGACACGGTGACCGAATCTGCTGTGGACCTGACTGACAGAGGGCCTGTCCTCCCCAGCTAAACCCAGTTCATATTTCATATATATATTTATGTATGGAATATTTCCCACTTTATCTGTGTTTTCTAACAAGTGCATTATGTAGAAGGGAACATCTTTGGAGCCAGATTATCTTCAACTCATGTGCAATATAACGAGACTGAGCAAAGCCAGGAAAAAGGAGGAGGAGAGGTGGAAATCACTTGGACAGTATTTCAGTCTTTTTTTATTTTTATTTAAAAAAAAGAGAAAAATCTCTTGAAAGATTAAGCAACCAGAAAGGAAATGTTAAGCAGAGCTGCTAAAACTCAGTCAAAGTGTCTTGCTTGGGGTGGGAGGGAGTGGGGGGAAATTTGGTTGCTGTCGCTGTTCCCTGGTGAAGGCCACGGGCTGTTCTCAGCTCTTTGGGAATCATTCCTGTTCCATTTTTCTCACTTTCCTGGAAATGCCCTTTATAAGTAGCTCTGTGCTGTACCAAAGGCTGTGATTTACTTTAAGTCCTTATTAAGGAAGAAACATCTCTGCTGGTGCTGAGGAAAAGGTGTCGAACAGTTGTGCCTTGCTATCAGGATCACTCCACAAAAAACTGAGGACAAACTGCATTTCTGGGGTGGAAAAGGTCTAAAATCCCAATTCTTGGCTGAGCATGCTCCTGCTTCATTTCATGAGGGCCTCTCTGCCCTTGTCTGCACTTCCACAGTGCTCCAGTCTTGTAGGAATATTATAGTGCTGCCTTGCTAATTCCATAATAATCGAGAATTCCACGCCTCCTTTGCCTGTTGCTGTTTCATTTTGCACACTGAGGTTTTTGGTGGCAGGTGCAGAGCTGTGGGTTGCCCATACTGGGCTGGGAAGCTCTTAGAGCTTTTTATAACCTCACTGTGTTTCCTAGGACTGCACAGATCAATATTATCCTGGTGCCATGGGATAAATGGTCTGCAAAGAGATAAATGATGTGCAAAGGGATAAATGCAAATGGAAAAGGGGTTGATGGTCTCTCCTGCTTCTGGTTCCCCCTTTTACCCCTCCCCAGCCTCATCCACCTCCTCAGGCTGCCTCCATCCCAGCTTGGAGACTGAAACCCTCCCAGCACAGCCTCCATCAGAGGAGTGAAACTCAGAACAGCGTTGGATTTAAGGGTGAAAATAATGTTGGAGGGACTCTGATGAGCACAGGAACCTCTTTGTCTGCATTGCAATAATTCCCTGCGAATGGTTTGGGAATGTTAATTTGGACTGGACAGAATCAAGTGAGCTGGAGCTTCCTCTGAAGCAGAGGCTGCTCAAGGGGAGTTAACAGGAACTGAAATCCTTGTGTGAAACAGACCCTTGAGCTGATGCTGCTGATGGTCTTTGCTGTCCAAGGACAAGCCCTGAGCTCCCCACCAGGCACCTGGAAGGTGGAGCAAGGACCACTCTCCCAGAGGGAAGCACCAAAACCTGGATCCTTCCCCCAGTGGAGCTATTCACCTGCATTTCACATGGAACATCCACAGGAGACACACGTGGGGTGCTCGAGGCACAGCCCCAGCGAGGATGCACTGAAACCAAGCCCCTCTCTGGAAGGAAGGCTTGGAAATGGGAAAACTCGGGAATATCTGAGGCAAAGCAGCCAGAAGAGCCCTGAAGATGGATGAGAACCCTGCATACAAACATCAGCTGAAATTCAGATTGAGAAACTCCCTCAGTGCTGGGAAATGATGTGATTCTTACAAGGAATGCACCAACTTTGGTGAGGTCGCGTTTATTTTGTTTGTTTTTTTAAACACGGATGATTTCTTGGCTGGAATTCCTCCTCCTGCCATGGCAGGTGCACCACTGGTGGTCGAGACTTTGTTCATGGCAGGAGGGCTTGGGGGGCCCAAACACAGAAGTCTCCAGGGCTCTGTGCAGGTGCAGGTGGGGCAGAATGGGCTGAGATGGTGAGAAAAGAAGCAGAAATGTCAAACCCAGCAGTTTTAGTCAATTTAATCAGTTGGAGAATGAAGAGCAAATATGGATCTGCCTCTCAGTGGGACATTGCTCCTCTTGCATTTATTCCCAGCATGTGGTCACTGGAGCTGCGGGCAAATGGAGGAGAAAGGGCTGGTGCTGCTGGCACCTGGATTTATCAGGGCTTTAACAGCACGAGGTGCACAGGGAGAGTGGGACAGGGCACCGGGATTGCTGGAAGAGCACATGGAGCAGGTCCCGAGCCCGCGGAGATGAGCGGGGGGTGCCAACCCGCGGTGTGAAATCGATGCGGGGCGAAAGCCGCCTGCACGAATTACTGCTAATTAGAGCAGTGGCTCTCATTAACTCGGGGTGGCCGTGCCCTGCCCGGAGGCCAGCCCGTGGTGGGGGCGGGGGAGGGAGCTTTTCCATAGGATCTTCCAGCAAAGAAGGAGTTTTTCTCCGCCGGGAATTCCCGCGGCCGCGGCAGCAGCCGGGGCGCTCCGAGCAGCGCTCGTGTCCCCGGCACAGCCAAGCGCCCTCCTCTGCCCCACAGAGGAGCTGTGGCCCGCCTGTCTCACCCCGAGTTACTGCTCGGACCTCAGAGACCTTAAATGACCCCGGAGTTTGGGGTGGGGGCGTTTCCATCGCTGGGAACTCCCCAGTGCTCCTCCCCATTGCCCGGGAGGGAGCTGCTGGCAGGCGGGAGGAGATGGAGCTGGGCTTTTTTGGGACATCTCACCTCCCAAACCCCTAAGGAGCTGCAAAACACATTTGTTTGCAGCCTCCCTGCAGCGTGACAGGTTCGTAGTGTGCTCTTGAGCCTGCAAAGGAGACTGAACAAAGCTTTAGCAGCTCTGAAATCCTGAGAGACTGACCCCAAACCCACTTTTCCACCACGCTGATGGGTTTGGGCTGCAAACAGCCAAAGCCTCCCGCGAAAGGAGCGGGGGCCCGGCTGCCCACACGGGTAAGGGCACATTAACAGGAGGAGAATTGATTTTCTGGATTGCAGCACAGCCCTGGATCTTGGGAAGCCCTGGTCCCAAAGGTGTTATATTTAGTTTCTTTTGGAACATGATCTAGTAGCCCTTAAAATGGGGGATAGAATGTATCAGTACTAAAGTTATTTTTATTTTTCACCGGTGTTACAGAGAGCTTTTTTATGGGGTGTGTGTGCGTGTGTGTGTGTCTATTACATAATTAATTATACCTCGTCTGTTTTCAGTAGCCACTTGTTACAGCATCTCTCTGTTGGGGCTCAAAACTGTGCGTGGATTATTAAAGTGGTGGGAAAAACCATATCCCTCCACCCGGCTGGGCTGGTGGGTCCCTCCCGGCCCCGGGCCATCTCACACCGACGACAATCTCGCCAAAAGCCACCTCCCCTCGCTGTTGTACATCCCGGCCTTGGCGATGTCGCTCCGTGCTCTCGGGTTCCTTGTGCTTGGTCGCTGAGCCAGCTGGGTGTTAATGCGCTTTTCCACAGTAACTGAGAGTTTGATAGTCTTTACCTGTCAGCCCAGTGCTTTCACGTGTGTTGCCACCACTCGGAGCGCAGGTCTCCATCGTGCCGGGACAGCCGCGGCAGCGGGAGCGCGGGGCTGGATTTGGCGGGGGAAGACAAATTAAAAATGTATCCAGTCGATTAAAAAAACAAAAAAGGGAGCGATTTAATGATGGCTGACATCAAGAGAAGATCCAAAAACCAGCGTGCTTTGATTCCCATAATCATCCCAAGGCAGGCTGCTCATCTTTATTCATAGCCCTTCAAAGCCGGAGCAGCTCGGAGCTGCCGCGCTCAGACGGAGCTCTTGAGACGCTGAACACGTCGGCATCTCTGCTCTGTGCCCAGCCCAGCGCTGCGCACCAACCCTTCCCCTTTTAATTTTAGGGTGCAATTGAAGTGATGAGGGCTCTGCCGTGCTCCGTGCTGGCGGAGAGGCAGGAAAAGCGGATCTGGGGAGCCGCGCTGCTGTGGGGTCAGTAAAGCTGCTCCTTTTAATGACATCTTTTAAGCTGTTTAAAGAAGGCAGCAAAATTAGAAAGCAGAAGATCTCCAGAAGTGTTTCAGGGCACTGACAAAGGCTCAGGGGACACAGCACAGGGACAGGGCTTAGCAGTGAGGCTGGAAAGGGCTGTTGGAGGCAGTGAGGGAATACTGGGAAGCTGCTCTGTGCTGCTGGATCTGGGGGAAAAGTCAGGATTTGGGGAGACCCTGGCACAGGGTGCCCAGAGAAGCTGTGGGTGCCCCATCCTGGCAGTGTCCAAGGCCAGGTTGGACAAGGCTTGGAGCAGCCTGGGACAGTGGAAGGTGTCCCTGCCCATGGAAACAGGGTGAGCTGTCCCTTCCAACCCAGACCATTCTGGCATTCTGTTAATTTGTGATTCTGTGATTCCTGCAGTCCCATCCCAGCCTCCAGCCAGCCTCCTTCCACAGGCAAACCCCTGCAGGACTGACATCTCAGAAAGCAGCCTCGAGCACGCTGGAGGCTTCATTGCCTCAGACACTTGGGTGTTTTCTGAGCCAGCTGTTCAAATGCTGTTATTGCTACTGAATCCTTTTAAAATTAAGGAATTTCTGAGACAGAGGTTTTCTTCCCTGAGTGCTCCCCACTCTCCTGCATTGCATAAATCCAGATGGAAGTCTGTCTCTCAGCCTGAGGTTAAAGCCAAGTAGCAGCTCTGGGTGAATTAAATTACACATTCTAATCCCCATATTTTCCACCAGCCTCTGATACAGGTAAATTATGTTTGTCTTTCCCTTTTTCCCTGCATTGTCCAAGATGATGTCATGAGTGGACCTTTACAGGGAATGGTCTGAGATGGTTCTGACTGGTGTTGTCCATAGCACATCTCTGACCATTGCAAGGCCAGCACTGCTGCTGAGTTTTAAATGCATCGTTCCTATTCCAGAGGATGATTTCAGAGCAGGACAATTTGCCTGGCAACACACAAGTCATGGATAGAGCAGGGATCATGAATCAAAAGGTATTAAGTGGAAATGTAGTCAGGAAGTGCCTGAAATAGTGGAGTTTTAATGCAGAACCGTGTTGGCTGCCAGGTCCCTTGTGCTGCCTTTGGTGCACTGGAATTAGATTTGGTTATCCCAACTGCTCAGGTCTTGCAGGAAAATCACCCTCACTGCTGGAGGTCAGAGATTCCATGACTGAATTTGGCACCTTGTGAGGAGAACAGGCTCTTAATTTATCACCTGAGACCCCAAAACGTGGCAAAAGGGAGGTGTTGCATCGTCCTCCAGCACAGGAGCAGCTCGTGTTTCTTAATTTCCCATCCTTTACTATGCAACTGATTTTCACAGAACCTTCCTGGGGTGGAGATGGCTGGATATAATTTTGACTTTGCTTTCCTTCCTTCACATGTGCAAGTGGGTAATGCAGAAATGTTTCCATGGCTGTCTCACCTGGGACGTGCACTGGGTCTATGAACAGTGAAATATTGGGAAATTCTGTGTATCCGACTGGAAATCTGAACTCTTCTCTAAATCCTGACTAATCAGGTGCCACAGGAGCGATGCAATTTTGGACTGGAGATGTTAAATGCAGTCTTGTTGCTCTGAGTTCATTTTAAACTCTGGTTTTGTCAGTGAGCTGTGTTGCAACTGTTTAAAACTTGTATTTTTTGATACCAGTCTGATGCTAAAACCAGCTGCTGCATCCCCTCGTCCTGGTGACTCCACCGTGGTGTGGGCCTTGTGTTCAGTTCCTGGTAAAAAAAGTGATTTTTTTCAGTTGTGTGATTTTTTTACCTGACATTGAATTTATTTTTTTAATGTTTTTTTTGTTGTTGTTTTTCTCATTAGAACTTGAAACTGTTCTTTCATACGCAAAGTTCAATAAAACGGCTGAACCGCAGAGTGTGGAGTTCGATACTGAGGTGGGGGAAGAGGAGGTGGGGTGGAAAGGGTGGGGTGAGGATGTCGAGGTTTGGCTCTGGCACAAACTCCAGGCACCACAAGAGCCACTCCCTCACCCTGCCCTGCCACAGCTGGGCAGAGGGAGAAGGAAAAAAACTAACAAATGTTTCATGAGTGAGATAAGGACCAGGAGAAAAACTTTAAGGGCAAAGCAGGCTCAGCTTAAGTTGTAAAAATGAATTTATTACTAACACAATCACAGGAGGATAATGAGAAGTAAAATAAGCCCTTAAAACACCTTCTGCCCCCTAGCCCCTCCCTCCTTCCCACGGGGCAGGGGGGTTTGGTCAGTTCATCACTGAGATTTTCTCCCCTGCTCTGGGAGAGGACAGAGAGGAGTCCATCCCCTGTGAGGCCGTGGGGTCCCTCCCATGGGAGACACTTCTGTGGGAACTTCTCCAGCGTGGGGCCACGCTCAGGAGCTGCAGCCAAACCTCACCTGCAGCTTTGTGAGCTCCCCCAGGGGCACAGAGCCCTCCCAAACTGCTGTGGAATGGGGCTCTCCTGCCACGGGGTGCAGCCCTGCCAGGACAGGCTGCTCCAGCCTGGGAGCAGGG